>JBBYHM010000019.1:20099735-20151993 GCA_038381775.1 Adansonia rubrostipa | reverse complement strand
AAAAAAAAAAAATTGGAAAGGCACTCGTTCTTTTTACTTGATTTTATTCTTTGAATTACGAACAAAGATAAGGTGAGAGTGAACAAAATAACAAAATCAGTTTAATAAATTACAGATTTAGGATTTTATATAATCATATTAAACAACATGTCAATTTTGTTTAAACATATTCAATTAATTGATCCAATTAATTAAGAATTCAACATTATATACGTGTGTATTAAAAATTTAATATTATATCAAAAGTTCACACAACAGAATGAAAATCGAGTACTTTCTAATTTCTTAATTTAAGAAGAATTAACAATTTTTAAATTACAATTTTTTAAAAAAAATTTAATTTGAAAATATGAAATAAATTAGATATGATAAGATTTTATTTTTAAATCAATGAAAAATTTTATCTTTTAAAAAGTTATTTGAATCAATTGACATTCTTTCGTACCTTTAATTATTTGATTAAGCAATAAACAAATATATTGTCTAAACAAAATTGAATCAAAATTAATCTATTTTCTCCCAAATTATAAATAAAATAAAATAAAAACACTCAAGTTTCTACCCCAAGATGTCCCACGTCTCTCAATCTAAGATCTCATGGTTGAAGGGTCCACTTGCCAATTTATAAAAAATAAATAAGCAAAGCATGCTTTAAGAATTCAGACTTGCTCATGACATTCCGATTTTTGCCTGCTTTAAGCTTGTAAAAGCTGCCATTGTGGGGTTTTGCTTCGGTCCTCCGCCTGCATTTTATTTTGTTTTCTATAGAGACAATTAATTCGTCAATGATCACAATTTCTGGGTTTTTTTTTTTTTTTGTCTTTTTATCGTCTCATGCCTTTCTCGTATTTGATTTTAAAATATTATTTTGCACAAATTATCATCAAATTTTGATGTAATTAATTATAAACACAAATTTATAACTAATAATAAGTAAATAAAAGTTGTTTTAAATGTTCCTATTAGATGAGTCTAAGTTTTTATGAGTAAATTTATTAACATACTTATATCACATTAAAATTTTCTGATAATTCTCTCAAATTTAAATGCATGAATCCCTGTACAAAACCCAATCACTACGATTAAATATTATTAAATTATTGACAATTCAATTATGCAATACTTTAGTATATTTACTTAACGAAGATTTTAAAGACACTTGTTAAGATTAATTAAGTTATGATTTACAATAATTCTTTTATATTAAATATAATAATTGTAATAATTTAATAATTTCCAATGCTTTAAAATTTACAACTTACTTAGTATGATAATTTTAAGGAGTGCTAAATTAATTTAACATTTTTAAAGCAATTGCGTATGTAATATTGGTACAGAAATTCAAAGACGAGATTTCATTCCACCATACATATTTCCAAAATGGGTCTTCCTCCAACCTTTTGACTTCATTATTAAAAATTAATTCAAGTCTATTTGATAATGCATTTAAAATATTTTTAAAATTAATTAATATATTATTTATAATTATATTATATTAAATATAATAATTAATAATATTTTTATTAATTATATTATATTAAACAAAAATAATTAACCTTAAATAATTAATTATTATAATGATAAAATATAATTCTCATTTGATGACAGATGTAAAAAGGTCTACAACCAAGTCAAATACGTTTCCCATAAAAGCGACGTCGGTGATCCCTCTCACAATGCCAAAACCATTGACAAAATCCGTAATTGCAAATAAAATTAGTGAGAATAGTTTGCGTCGGTGAAATTCTCAGATGAAATCAGGACCAGCGTGCTCCGTGCAGATCCAGTATTCCCTAAAATGCCAATAATTATTTTCCAAGTCTACGGACACAAATTCAAAGCCTTTACACCTATAAAAATAATAATTTTTTTTTCTTTTTTCTTTGCTTTGCTTTGTATATTTTTTTATAGTCATTGAGAATCTTAGGGAAAAAAAAAAAAAGAAAAGTCGATAACGACACGTTTTTATGTACATATCGAATCAAGTTTTAGGTTTATTTATTGTGTTAATTAATAGTTAATGAAATAATAATGTACGGTTTTTTTTTCTCTTCACCTTATTCTCGTATTGATGTGTTTTTTTTTTCAAGTAATGTATTTTACGTAATTTTTTCATAGTTAAACCGTGTGATAAGATTTCGTTTTCACATGCATACATCGTTAATTTCATTTCGTAAAATTATAGGATTTACTGTTAGCTTTTGTTGATTATCCGAACTATAAATTAAAAAAATAAAACTTAATATACTATTATAATTTTTAAAATTTTTTATTTATACGCCGACAGTGGATATACTATTTTTCAAGAGAAAAATGCGTGTGAAAAGCGTTTGGGGACAATGGGATGCGAATTGAAAACCTATCATTGAGGTGGAGCAGCAGCCATTATAGGGGTTGATGGGCTAAATCAGGCTAAGCACGAAATTATTATCGTCTGTGCTTATTTAAATTTGATTATATTCGAAATATAAAATTTGAAATTTAATTAATTTTATTTAAATATTTATATATATGAGTATTTTAAATTTATTTATATTATTTTTTAATTTTTTAAATTTAATTTTTAATAATTTAATATTTTTTATTAAATTTAAAAAATAATATTTTAATATTTATATTATAATATTATTTATATTTATTTTTTATTGGATATATATATATTATATAATTAAGAAATGGGCTAACTCAAGTCCATGCCTCAAACCTTAAAGTTAAGACTTAATCTATTTTTTAAATAAATTTTTTTTATTCAAATTTATCTTGAATTTAAAATTTTATTTAAACTCTTTCGAATATCGATCATTAATGAAAATTGATTTATTTCAAATGTCAAATGCTTTGCGCCCATTGCTAGCGATGTTGAATCCATTATGCTTGGGTCTTTTTTTCTTTTCCCCATTCTGGTGTCATGAGAGCAACTATGAAAACCCAAATTCAACTACTATTAATATGATTAGTTTTTTTAATGATTTAATGATTTTGTCTGAATTTTTTTAATTTTTCAGACTAACTCAAAAGTATATACTTAATTCAGATTTGATAAAAAAACTGTTCATAAACAGGTTTAACCTGATATAATTATTATTTTATTTTTAATATACATTTTATAAAAATCGAATCATGGTTGACTTGAAAAATATTAATGCCTCTAGTTTCTAACTTTACCACTCACAGACTGCACTGATGCATATGGTACGAATACTGTTGATATTGTTAGCCTAGCCGAAGAACTGACAAAGGAAGATGGGCTGGACCAAGGTGCCGTGCATCATGAGCCCCACTTAGGCTACGCTATGGGCTGCCCGTTGCTGGCTTCTACAGCCACATGGTTGAGCCACCTCGGAATAATTCAAAGGGGTGAACGTCGACATTTTAACAAAGCAACAACGACATTCTAGTATGCCTGCCTACCATGCATGTTTACTGACTTCTAACAGCAGACATCATATTGTTTGACGTTGGGAATGCATCACAATGATTCAAAATTTAAAGTTTTATTGTCTTTTTTTCTTTTTTTTGCTTTTCTGCTTTGAGACAATAACAAATCGAATGAAAGCCATTGAAAGTATCATATGTTTTAATTAACATTAAAAAAAAAGATAGATTTTTTTAAACTCGTACTTGAAATGGTAAATACATTATTGATACTGTTATAAATAGAAGCACATACCAGGAACAAAGTCGATGAGAATTAGGAGCCTCACCACTCCACAAACTCAGTGGATAATTGGCAATTATTAGGCGGATGACCTAAGTGAAGATGTAAAATATGTCCCAATCCAATGCAATAATAATTTCGGAAATTGAAAACCATTATAGCATTAAATGTAAAGCCTAGGCCACCCAATTCTATGATTAACATTAAGCCTAATTCCTCCACTGCATGTGATGTGTTCAAATTCCTACTTTGGATGATTAGGCAAAAGTCGTAATTTCTGTGCGTCTGCCATTCCTTTTATATAGCAATAATCATGAAAATTTTGCAGGTTTCATAGGTCACCTGACAGGCTGACACCATTACAGACACTACAAAATCGAAATAAGGGAAAAGAAAAAAAAAAAAGTCAGTATTGTGACATTATGCTTGAGTTACAAGTTTGCTACTGCCGCATCAAAAAGGGGATAAGGGAAGCATGAGGAAAAACTTGTGTGAAGAACTTCAAGTCATGGTAATAAAATGTACAGTGAATGAAGAAAGCTGAGTATTTTATAAATTACTGCCGTTAAGCTCTCGTTCCTAATGTTTGTTAATCTAGCTGGGCAAAAATTGTCAATAAAATGGTAAAAAGCACTGAGTTGGATTTCGGTTTTGAACTGCGACATAGCCACAGGGGATAGTTAGGAAGATAAGGTATGTTCCCACTTCCGAAGATAATTACCCTTTTCTTAGCACTCAAGCATGATTGAACGTTCCCATCAAAAGATCCAGTAAAATTTGATATTAAAAATAATATGCTTACATTACACAAATATAATAATAAAAAAATAATTAAAATATGATATAAAATATAATATGATATAAATATAAGAGTATATTTAAATTTATATATATAAATTATTAAAATATCAAAATTTATATAAATATTATTTTAAATAGTATTATGACATAAAAAAATATTTATTTAAAAAATAAAAGATAATTAATCAAAACATTTTTGTCATAGGAGTAGAAGAAGAAACCAAACAGATCAATTCGGGAAACCTCTTTGATTTAACTTGGTTGACTGTATCAATTCAATCACCCTCGCTTAAGCTTTTGGCTTGTCATGACTAATGAGACACCTTATCAGTCAATGGCCAGTCCCGTTATAAAAGGAGGAAGGTGGGTTTTAAAATTTTGTTTTATAATTTTGACACGACATAACTAAAAAATCACATGTTAAAATTTAATCTTATAAAAAATAAATTAAAAATTTTATTAATAATATTAAAAATTCTGTTATTTTATAATTTTAACTCGTGACATAATTAAAAAAAATTATATATTAGAATTTAATAGGATAAAAAATATAAATCAACAAATTTGAATAGCATTAAAATTTAGGTTAACCTGATGAATTAAAAATTTAGTTACCTGTTTAAACATTTTAATAAAGGCCAGTACCACATAAAAATTTCCTTATAATGTCGGATCTCCTAAGACATTAACCCAAAATACTATGGTTAAGCATAGAGGTGAGCTGATGAGAATGGTGACCAACAAAGCGACTAATCATTATATTGCAACAACCACATTTCATCATCATCAATAAGGAGGGCCAAGGCGCAAGGGAGGACCACTAGCCAGCCTTGTGATTTGGTAATAAATATTTGAAAGTCGAATTGATGCGTGTATCTCGCTCAATTCTTCAGTCCCCAACAATTTGGTACTCTTGGGTCTGCAAGGACGATTAGCAAAGGATTAAACAAAAAAAAAAACAGTATCCTCAACTTTGCTCGGCTCACCGTACATGTGCTGTGAGAAGATCGCATATATACTATATATATATATATACACACCTATATATTCAGAACACATTTAAAACGAAACTAATAGTTATACATTGAATTTAATCAATTTGATTGATTTATTTATTTATTTCACTATCATTGAAAGTACTGCAACAAAAAATAAGGATGAAAAGCCAAGATTTATTTATCCACGAGAGATTCTGCCCTTCTTCCTCGGCGGCATGAGTAATTACAGTTTCCATTACTCTCTAAGAAAAGCCAAGATTGAATTCATTTTATCACAACAACACATAAGCAATGAAGTTGACTCATATTCAAATGGCAACTTAATTGGGTTCACGTTTGGACAGTAAGACAGAGTTACAGACAGACGCACAAAATTGGAAGTGCGTACAGCAGCATACTGCATGGTGGTCTGGTCCTGATTCAGCTAAAGAAACATAATGGGTATGCTGGACCATCCAATCCAACATCCCATCCCAGCGTAAACATAACATAGGCATAGCGCATGGATGACGCAACTGACGATGGATGTCGATATTGCTTGCATATATAAGTATATATGATGGAGTTCACATAGTTAAGAACAGGTAGCCGTGATATCCCGTAGTTCTATCTGGTATGGTAGCCAATAGCCAGTGGACTAGAAGCCTGCCAATACCACCAAATGCCTGAAAGGAAACGGAAAGGTGTGGGGTGAGAGACGCTTTAACTCTCGACCTCAGGATAGCTCAAAAGCTATGAGACCTACACGCCAGCCAACTGCGCCACTACGCCTTGACGTTGGAGGGTCCACTTAATTTATATGGTTCTCCTTTTCTGTTTCATTACAAGCTAGACCATAGGCCCAAAATTTGAGAAGTAAGGAACGCCAAGTTTTTGCATCACAGTGTCCGCTGACACTTGCTCGTAACCTTCTATTTTTTTCAGAAGATAAAATAAGAAAAATTTTTTTATAGAAAAGATCATATTTGAAAATAAAAGGAAAAATTATGTGTTAAAATTTAATTAATTGCACACACATGTTTATCCGTCCATATAAATGTGTAGTAGTTAGATGCATTCAGCATTTTTTTTTTTTGGTAATAAGCTTTTAAGCAAACTTCGATCGTTATTGGATTAAATGTCTATAAATATATTATCAATGTTATTAATCCTACTCTTAGCCCGGTTTAGAAAGAAAAAAGAATCAAGCTGGATCTAGTTTTCTAATTCCCAATCATGTTCCTTAAAATCCATAAATTAACCCCCCAAAAAAAAATCCTGATAACATTTGGTATGGATGGTACTTCTATTTTGTTCGCTATTTAATTATTATTTTCAATTCATTAATTTTTATCTTTTATTTTAAAAAATAAAAAATATTTAATCAAATGAAACATAAATAAGCTTTAAAATGTTATATTATAAGGTGGTATATATATTTATATTTGTTCATGATATGGCGAGCTTTCAAATGCCAGGCGTAGGCCCAGCCTCAAAATTAATCAATTATATACTATTGGGTTCAAACTTACCCAAATTTTATAAATATATAAAAGCTCACCTAAAACCCCCAACATCGGTCCATCAGGATAGCAGAATTCACTGTGAAAGTATAATCAATATATGTCCACGTTCTTAATAATAGACACAAAATAAAATTAAAAAAAAAGAATCTCATTTTACTTGTATTCCTTTTGTTGTCAATCAGGTGATTTTTGGTGTTTCGGCCACTCAGTGGATCATGGGCTGGTAAATGTACATAAATTTGCCGGTCTAATGACTATGGCCAGTTCTAATTTAAATGAGTTAACGTCTTATTTACTTTGTTCATATTTATTAAATGTGTTATTGATAAAAAAATACTTATTAAATGCGTTGTATAATGTAAAAAATTTTCAATATATCTTTTAAATTAGAAACCCATAGTTTGGTGATCTACTTTTAATGCTCAATGTTCAGGTTTTTCTCCGGCATGGAAAGAGACTCCCATCCAACCATCAAAAGCCCATTAATTAACCCAAGAGTAGGCAGTTTAGGGCTTTGGGCGTTCAACTTTGAGCCTTTTATTGGGTCATTGAATGCCTAATATAGGTCTTGAATGTTACTCCTTCAAAGCTAAATATTGCATCGCATCTCGCACACATGGCACTGTAAAATCTATTAAGAACATTTACTAAAAAGCCAGAGCAGCTGCTAAAACAACTTAAGTGTTTTAGTTAATGGTTATGTTGTCATCATATTAAATTTATTATCTTTCATTTATTTGGAGTAACTAAGGTAGTTCATATTCGAAATTGTGGTAAGTTTTTATTTTTACTTTTTTTTGGGGGGGGGGAGTGAAATAGTGGAAGTAAAGTCTGAACCTAAAAGTCAAATATTTTGACCCAAGGCTTTTTGATTTTTCAGACATAACTTGGTCCCCTTTTATGGATCTAGGATGTTGCTTGAAGACAGAACAAAGTTTTTTTTTTTTTTTAAAACCAATTGCAATAAAAAAAACACCATTGTTGTAACTAGTTTGATAATACTAGTTAAAGTTAATTAATAAAAATTTATTAAATTATTATCAACATATAAATTTCAGATTAAAAAAAAATTCGAACCCTCCTTTATTTCAGTTTAAAATTCAACCAATTATGGTCCATAATTCAAGACTTACAATCTAAAAAAAGTTGATGTTCAAACGATTTTTGCTGAAGTTTTGATGGGAAAATATATCCAAAAAAAGAAAGTGAAAAAGAAAAGAATTATGCTTTGGGTATCAGGTACTGAAAACAGTGGCTCTTCAACAACGTCAAAAAAAAAAAAAAAAACAAAACAAAACAAAAGGAGACAATTCATTCCCTCTCTCTCTCTCTCTCTCTATATATATATATATATATATATATTTTTTTTTTTCTTTTTTTGGGTGGTGGGAGAAGAATTGGAACAGCCTGGGTAACTAACCATAAGTGGCAGAGTCTGAGGTAAGAATATTTGAAAAAAGAAAAATGCTTTTAATTTTTTTTTCTCTAAAAGAAACAACATGGGGTTGAAGTGGGAGATGCCAAAATACTCTGCAACTTTAAATAGCCATTGATTGCCTTTGATTGATGGGATGGAATTGGAGGTTGTCTTTTTTTTGTCCTTTAATTATTATTATTATTATTATTATTGTTATTAAGTAAAAATAAAAAATTTATTATTATATAACTAATATAAACTAATAAAAAAATAAATAATTGCATGAATAATAAAAAAATATTTAATATATTTTTATTAATTTTTAAATATTGATTAATAAAATTATTATTTGATATATATTATTTTAATATATTTTGATTATTTATTAATTTTATAAATATTAATTAAATTATATTCTTATTATTTACATAAAGACACTTTGATCTAATGTTCTAAATAATTATTTTCTCTTACTATAATTTACCTAGCTGGCGCCGTTGTGTTAATCTAAATATATATCTTTATTATTAATTTTAATATTATCACTTAAATATTTAATCTCATTAATACAATAATTAATTTCATTAAAACTATTATTTTTAAGCTTAACATTTTCAATTTTATCACTCATCATAATGGAAGCTTAATTATAAATATCAAATATGACTAAACAAATATAACATTAATAATCAAAATATAATATGATATGACATGAATATATATTTTAAAATTTATATTATATGAATTATTAATATATTAAAATTTATATAAATATAAAATATTTTAAATATAATTGTAATATATAAATTATAATACAAATAAATTTACTACGTGAAAAATTAAAAAAAAAAAAAGAAAAAGAAAGAAAGTAGATGAAATCCAGCTCATTGTGCTCAAGGAGTGATACGACCCCCACATGGAGAGGAAGAGCCAGTTCACGGACTTGTACAGTTCTTTTTTATTTTTGTAAATAAGAACTGGAGTTTCTTATACCTGTCTCCTCGTCCCTTACGCTGGCAACAGGCTAAGATAAACTCAACCTTTGGCTTTCTTTGCCTCTGAATCTGATCAACCCCCCAAAATAAAGAGGGTTTGGTTAGAGAAAAAGCTCGACCTCGATCGATTGCCTTTTAAACCAGGGCTAGCTTTATAACAAAGGATATGACAAACATGCGTTTTCCAATTGAGAAATGTAGAAGAATGCTTCAAGAGAAAAAGCCGGACATTGTGCTTATCTTATTTTTTTAAATATTAATATTTAATATCTATATTTAATATATATTTTAAATAAATATAAAATATAATATTTTAAAAATATAAAAATAATTAAAAATACTTCACCTTCGAAATTCAAATATCATAATTCTTGCGGGGGCTTGTGGACAATATAATGTCATCCACTAAAGACGTAAAAATAATGGTTTAATCAGTTAATCCAAAACATTGTTGCTTGACAACAACTTTGTCTAATGTAATATGATTTTGACCAAAGGAGAATGATTTTGATGAGATGGTTAGGGGAATTTTATATGTTGGTGTTTTTGAGATTTTGTTTTCAGCGCAGCTGCCTGCCCAACCCAATGACTCTCCCTCGATTTGCACATGATTTTCTGTCATCACCACTCTCTAAGTAATTATGTGATCCCAACTGTTATATTCTTTTGCTAATATATATGTATATTTATTTATTTATTTGTTCTTGTTTGGAAGTTGGCTTTTTGTATATAACAGCTTGTTATTACAGGGAGGTTTAGGAACGTGGATTCATGTGGGAATATGCAAGGATCTTTTGGCATATTTTAATGTACTTTATCAACAAATATGCTTGAAACCGTGCACCACGGCACAATTTAGTTCAATGGTTAGCACATATCATTATCATGTTACTATTCTATAAGCTTGTCACGCATGTGGTAAGCTTTTATTTATTTACTATTATTATTATTATTATTTTGATTTAACGAACACAAAATTAAAAAAAAAAAAAGAGAAAAGGGAAGGAAAGAGAAACAAAGGGAGAAAATGATTTTTATATTAGTGTTATGTTTGTATTTTTTTTATTATAATCATACTAAATATATTATATATTTATATAAATTTTTGACATGTTAATAATTTATTCAATATAGATTTTGATATATTTATATATTTATATTGTGTTTACATTATTTTTCGTGTTATGCTGTATTTTAGTCTTTTTCTAATGTTATGTCCAAAATTATCAGGTCTAATAGCATTATTCAAATAACTCTCAAATTTATGTCATGTATCATACAGTGATTGGTTTTTAATTTTTTTAAAAAAGATCATATTATTTTTATTTTTTAATTATTAAAGTAAAAAATATTGTATCAAAAAATTATTAATATAAATTAAAATATTAAATAAGAATATGAGGTGGGTCGATGTAGTTCTGATTTTTTTTTGAGCTTTAGGTATTGAATAAAAAAATTAATTATGAGGGTTAA
Source organism: Adansonia rubrostipa (assembly GCA_038381775.1). Lineage (NCBI taxonomy): Eukaryota > Viridiplantae > Streptophyta > Magnoliopsida > Malvales > Malvaceae > Adansonia > Adansonia rubrostipa. Next base: position 20,141,146 of record JBBYHM010000019.1, on the reverse strand, counting down.
ATGGTAAAAAAAATTGTTTTAAATGATATTATAAATTATGAGTTATTGTATGGTAGATGTTGGATTTATATTTTACTGTATAATTATGCATGTCGTTAATTTCATTATAAATTATAAGTAATTAAATATAAATATTCATTTTAACAAAAGATAATTAAAACTACTTTCAAGAATAAAAATGTTATAATTTTATTAAATTTTATAATCATTGGAAATTATGAAAAAATTGTAATAAAATATTTTAATCAATTATTTAAAAAATTGAAAATAAAATCAATATTTCATTGTGTGAGATTTTGTTATTAAAAATTAAATATTTTCCATACATTTTTTTGAAGACAATAATGATGATACTAAAAATTAGTCCTAATTATAATTAATTGTTATAATATTGTTCAAACAGAATTATTCTAATAATCTGTTGATTATTTTTGTTTTGAAAAAATTCTAAAATTTTCAATTCTTTATATTAAATATTTTGTTAATATAAATATTATATAATACATTATTCAATTTGAAATTATTCCTTTTATTAGATTAACTATTGTTATATAATTTTATTATTATTATTTTTAAAAAGGTTACCACGCAATTCCACAGGACCATCATATATATATATATATAGAATTAGGTTCGAATTCATAATTTTTGAATCTAATTAAACCGATTATATTATCTTATCATTGTATATATTTTAAAAGAGAAAATCATATAATTGCGAAATTAGAGTTCAGTATATCAAGCATATATATTCTTAGACTTTGTTCGATAGGACAAATAAATATAGATAAAGAAAAAAATTATTAATTCAATGATTAAGATTTATAATTTCATTTATGCTATATAATTTATAACTATTAAATTAACAAATTTCCATTCTTACTGGTTTCTTTTTAATTCTTTCTTGTAAAGTAAAGCAAAATCTTAGTGCCTAAACACGAACTTCGAAATCTCAATCTTGTTAATGAAAGAAGCTGGATCTACAACATCAATAAAGAGTCAAAGGTCCTTTCGATGATGATTATTTGATTTCTAAATGCTCTTCCAGCTTATACAAGCCTGGTTAAATACATAAAGAAATTGAGACAGCAATCATTGTTTTTTTTTTTTTTTCATTTAATTTCCCCTCCAAAAGCAATCTACCAGTTTTAATTTGTTGAAGACAAGACACACCAATCACATTAAATAATTTCTTTATGTAAATCATATTAATTAGTTTTATTATTAGGGAAATGATCTGTACAAAAATACGTAATAAGGATTAATAGATATATACTTTGAGAATTTAAAATCATATGATGTATTTTGTTTTAAGTTGTTCCAAAGTTTATCTTTTTTAAACGGTGTCTTTAAAAAAAGTATATGTAATAATTTATTATTATTATTATTATTATCTGCCAATGATTTTTACTAACATGGGGATATAATGTTTAACGTAGCCCATAGCATAAGGTCCACAAAACATTAATCTGCATATAAAAATATAACAAACAACTAATACTACGTGTCATGCATAAATGAAAAGTAATTTAATTTTTGAGACTCAAAAGACAACACTTAGCACAAACAATACAACCACGTACCTACTGATTAAGAGGGGTTGGGACCTGCGAGAGAGAGAGAGAGAGAGAGAGAGAGAGAGTATATTAATGCATTTGTAAGGGTAATTTTAGATATAATTATATAATTATAATATTTATAAAATAATTAAAATATAATATTATATGATATTATTTTATATTTTAAAATTTATATAATATAAATTATTAATAAATTAAAATTTATATAAATATAAAATATTTTAAATATAATTATAATATGATAAATTATAAAAAAAAAAAAAACAGGTTTTGAGTTTGTGGAATCACGCAGCAGCTGTCATTCGATACTACGCAGCCAACCCCCCTTTCCCCGCTCTCAATATCTCCATCGACAACAAATTAACGCTTGCAGCTGTCTGCTCTCTCTCTCTCTCTATAAGCTGCTGTTTCTTTTTTTCTTCTTTTTCCTTTTCTGGCTTTCTCTTTTATTAACCAACCCATCAAATAATAACAAGAGGGCAACAACTTCTGTAACATCATAAAACTAGGCTTCATCTCATTCTCTGTCCCTCTTTCAATGATTCTTTTGTGGTAAAAAAAAGGGAAGGTTGGGGGGGGGCCTGAGGGGGAAATGAACATAGAGACAAGCATAGTAGAGCAACAAGAAGCAAATGAAATGAGGTGGGATTACAGAAGAAGATATTCAGCTTCCTGATCCATTCTTGTCAACTGTAAAAGTGATCCACAACCCCCCAAAAAAAGGAGTTTCATGCAAAAAGAAACCCAATTTTTGTTTTGTTTGTTTAGATGCCATGGCTCATCCGCATTACCGATCACCTTTTGGTGACACGACGTTTACCAAAGTGTTTGTTGGGGGACTAGCTTGGGAGACACCTATAGAGGAAATGCGCGCGTATTTTGAACAGTTTGGAGAGATTCTTGAAGCTGTTATCATCAATGATAAAAACACCGGCAAATCTAAAGGATATGGCTTTGTAAGTTTTACATATGTCAGTGTTTTTTCTTTATAATGGCTAAGTTTCTTGTGCATTAATTAAAGGTGTTTGATAAAAAAAAAAAATATGACTACATTTCTGTAGGTTACTTTCCGTGATCCTGAATCAACTCGGAGGGCTTGTGTTGATCCGAATCCTGTGATTGGTGGAAGAAGAGCAAACTGCAACATTGCTTCACTTGGAAGGCCTAGACCTTCACCGCCACGAGGTCCCCCACACTGTTTCAATATGGGCTGCTCTTTAAAAAAATTATTGAATGTGAAAAAAAAAAAAATGAAAAGAAGATGACAATAATGAATTGGATATGATGGACTTTAATGCAGGAAGAAATCAAGGTAGGAGTCCTTACCAGGGAGTCGTACGGCAAGATACACCGTCGTATAGTGGTATAGCAGCACCATTGCCTCCGCCCCCGCCACCACCACCGCCTGTCATTTATCGACCGTATGTGTGAGTACCCCTATTGTTTTCAAGCAAACTATTGATTGTCCGATAAACTGATAAAGTGGTACATGCCTTAAAATTTTAGCTTGGACATTTTGGTGTTGATCTTACATTATGTTTAATTATGTGTTTCCTCAAGACAGCTGGTATATCAGATGGTACATGGTAAATTATAATGCATTTGACTAGAAATTTGTCATCACTTAGATTAAAAAAAAAAAAAAAGAAAAAAATGGGAACCTTATTCGATGCAGTCAATTTTCAATGTACGTGGCACCACCTGGCTTGAAACTGAGTCTTCAAATAGGCTAGAGGCATTCCTTTGGCAAAAAAAAAAAATGAAAAAGGAAGAAGGTAAGGGACATTAATGATCCTTACATCGAGGTTTTATAGTATATGAAAATTAGGTCAGTTAATCAAATTCCAGTAAGATTAGCAGAACAAAATAAGCTATGCTTTGTTGTGCTTGCGCATATATATATATATATACACACACACACACACATATATATTAAAAAGTGGTCCCAAATCACATATATTATATGAGTTCATACAAAGGATAGATCTTTGGCCGGCTAAATTAGTATGTTCTGTATTATGACTTTCTATTTGCCTATAATCCCACTCAGCTCAGAATGAAAACAAAAAAAGTTATTAAGAAATAAAATTCAGATTATAGTAATTAAGTTGTTCAATGCTGTTATGTGCTGAAAGAATTTCAAGTAATGATCCAGCTCATTTACAGTTAACATTTCTTGATGTCTAAGTTCCAATGCAAGAATTTACAAATTCCTTTTCATTGGCTGAAACTTTAATCAGTGATCACTTCTGGGTTTTATTTAGTTTGAGTTTTGCTAGCAGATGCTATATTTAAAGGTAAAGGGTAAAAAACAACTATATATGTAATGGCTAAGGCATGGAAATCAAGTTTGCATATAAATATATCGTCCTTGGATATCTTCATAATAGAGTGTAAAACTTAATTAAATTAATACCTTGAATTAATTTTCATTAATGCCAAAACCAACATTTTTATTAATAGTAACATTTGCTATCATGGTGGGGCCTTAAGGTATCTTTGCAATAAGACCTTCATATTTATATTTTAGCAACCATTAATTCCTTCTTATATAAGAATGCTGTTTCTTGAAATTTGCTTCTAAGGGAAACCATTTTTTTCCCTTCAATTTCGAAGTTTCAAGTCATTTGCTCCAATTTCAGATTAAAATTTTTTGATGAATTCTATATTGTACAGGTTCCCAACATACAGTCCTGAATACGGGTATCACCAAGTAAGTAAATGAAACCTATTTCTCTGTCAATTTCGTCGGATAATTCAGCTCGAAATTATAATATAAGTTTGTAGTTGTTCAATATTGAGCAAATAGTTCAGCCAACAATATTTGGTAAGGAATGTTATTGATTCGGGCATATGCAGGCTCTGTATAATCCACAAATTCAGCAGCCACAATACTACCATCAACTGTATGGATCATCATCATCATCTACTACAATGGGGTCTCCATATTATTATGGCTATTCTTTGCAAGCTCCCAGGGGAACATTTCCTGCACTCCAGGCTCCACGTATCCCCGGACCGTCCTATCTTCAGTATCCTACTCAAATGGAAGGGTCCTTGATTTCCACCTATCCTTCCCTACCATTTCATCTCACTAGGCATCGCTTTCCCTCTTCTGCAGGTAAATAATTCTTATCATTCTCTACTCCTTTCATGTTTTTTACTGCCATCGTATCCCAACATAAATTTGGCCTCACACACACTTATATATGATTATAACAATGTTGCTCGGACTTGGGTATGAGTGTTGAATACGTTATGTATTTATCATGGGTATGTTCAAGAAAAATAAAAAGCCAGAGCGATGCAACTGAATTAACTAATTTTCCAATTCTATAAGTAGATTTTATGGACTTTTGGCTTCACTTTTTCTTTTTTACACTGTTTCAATTCCTTGAGTAAAAGAAACAATGCAGCTAAGCCAAATGCTCATATGTTTTTTAATATCCATTATTAACAAGTAGTAGTAATTTTCTTCCTTCTTCCTCTGATTTTTCACGTACACATCCTGACACAGATAATATATAGTATTAGGGTTTTTGTGTTAGCAGGCGCCAAAGGGGAGGGTGGAGGGGGCCACATGGGCAACCTCAAACATGTGAATGAGCTGTCTGGTTATTGGCATGACCCAAATGATGGGTCAATAGAAAGTCATGACAGAGGAGCATAGTGTAAACTAATAGTGAGTGCACGTGGTTTTCAGTATCAAGGGTGATGGTTGATTCTGATCATGCTGTCAAGTGGTCGAATATGGAGAGGCCCACTAACCATGTTATTCACTGACACTATTTTAACCATTTCTTTTATTCCTATACATGAATAATATGATTTGGTAACAAAATTTTCAGTAGCCAGGTTAATACTTCTCTTGGACTGATCAGGCAAATAGTCCCTCTTAGAATATGACAGATGAAAGACTTTAGAACTCTATACAATTAATATAAGTTTAGCAGTACCCCAGATTATCATAATTTTTATATGCTGAAAGATATTGGTCATTGCTAGCCGTATCAATGTTCAGTAAAAGAGTAACTCTCTCCATAGGAGTTGCATAGCTATTGAATTTCCAAATCTACAATTGCCCCCAATCCCAATGTGATGTATAAAGACTTAACATGGAAGCTAGGCAGGCAGGGGGGCCCTGTTTATCAGTGAAATTTCGCTCGGTGGGCATTATTTCTGCAACTATGTACACATATTTTTACACATACACACACACAAACATTTTAAATTTGACTCCTGCATCTATTTCTTTACTTTACTGTATTCACTTATATATATTTATATATTGTTCATCATAAATTTTGTTACTGATTTTGGCCTCAGATTCACAGACTCCTCAGCAAACCTCCACAGAAACAGAAGCTGGGGCCATCATCAATTCTGAAAGTCCAAAATCCTAAAGGGAAGAACTCAATCCCTGTCAAAAATGTTCAAATTGTACAATCTTGATAAGTTTTTATGTTCTTCTTATAACCTTATTTCACTCTTATATTCTCAACAATTTAGCCATTGGTGGGTACTGCATCAAAGTTACTGCTATGGCCTATGGCGGGAAAAAAGGAGGACTAATCAACCACATTATGCAGATTTCTTTCCCTCTTTAATTCTCAAGGGAAAAAAAGAGATTCTTCTGTTTTTCTCTCCCAAAGTTTTCATTCATTCATTAAGAGTTTAACATCCTTTACTGAACTATACCGTATGAACTATGAACGAAAAGAAGGGAAGCACATTCCCTCAATAAAAAAAAAATTGCTTAACAATTTAGCTCTCAACTTCTGTTTTTTTTTCGTTTATGGGGTAATCGAAAAGAGTGGATCAACATATCGAATGACATTAATTATGATACTGACTGGGAGAAACTCCAGACATGCATTTCTTATTGATAATATATAGATATATCTATGGTTTGGTTCAATTTCAAGGGGTATGCTGAAACCAGACTTGAACTAAACTGAAACAAATGCAGTTCGTTTCCCTCTGGCATCATAATTAGCAATGCATTTTTAAGATTTAAAATTGAGTTTTTTTTCTTTCCTTGTGGGAATTTTTAATTGAAAAGTGGGGGCAATTATGGAGATCAATACTAGCTCAGTTACTTTGATGGCTTCTTTGCATGGTGTTAGATTAAAGTCCAATAAATGTAAGGAGATGCTTTGATTTATAACACTTCATAGATCCTCCGTTGCATGGTTGCTTTTTTCAACAAATATGTGCCAGGATCCTATCCAAATAGGGGAAATAAAATGTAATTTTTACAGCAATTATCTAGCGATTTAATGCAGCTTTTTTTAAAATCTGAATGGTATTTCTTTCTCCTCTTTTATCGATATTTTAATTATTTAGGGAAATGAAATATCAAATGTGATGGGAAGGAATTACTATTAGAAATTAGTACACCATAAATAGTTATATATTTGGGCTCAAAGCCAGAGTTTCAACCTGAGTAATCTTATCCCATGGTTATAATTAAAAGCTAGCCTCCTTGGAGGCGATGGCGTGCAAATTCATCGAACTTGTCCGTTTTACAAAATTTTTTGCTGGCTAATGTCTTAAAATGGAGGTTAATTATAGTCCATTAATCAACCATGCGGTATGACTTTTTGAGAGTACATAGCACACTGGTTCAGTTGTATGATTGAGGAGTGAAGACTACAAACATTTTATGAAATGGGTCTAATGAAGCTTTTATGCAAGAGAATATTCCTTGCGTAACAAGTTAAGGATTCTTGAAGCAACAGTTACTTGTACTAGTGTTAATTTGCGTCACCTTTACCTCTGCAGCCAAATTCAGGGCATTGGTGCCTGCCTTGAACTGTTAAGGGAAATATATTGCAGATGAGAAAGAAAAGGGAGCCCTGTCCATTATTTCAGTTTACTAAATATTGCAGCCAGTTTTGTTATTATTATTTTTTTGATATATACCAGTTTTGTCAATTGTTATATGAATAACTAAAGAATTTAATCTCTAGGTCGAATAGAACAATTAGATTGGAGAGACGTCAATGGTCCAAGGAAGGGCTGAAACTATGTTACCTAAATTCGGGGGTGTCGAATATTATTATGTGTCTTGAAACGAATAAGCTTAATTTTTAAAATTTTTTTTTCATATAATTGAAAAATGATATCCCATATCCATATCTAACAATATATTAAATACATGTATTAAACAAAAGTATTTAAAAAAATCAATAAAAGTCAGTGTAACATAAGGTTGAAATGGAGCACAACTAAGATGAACAAATTGGCATCGATCAAACTCCAATATCTATGGTATTTCTAAGTATTATTCTGTGGTTCGGGCCTCGGGCTATTGGGTTTTTCCATCCTCGATGACACAATGAAATATTAGTACATTGGCAACAAAATTTCCTGACCAAGGAATCATGAATTGCCTCCCAAATTGGCCACAGTTAGCTTGTAGCTAGGTTTCATGCTAAGTGGAGACAAGTTAAACCTGTTTTTAAAGGAACCTCTATGTCCTAACATTCACTGCCACAGTTGCATATTACACATTTCACAATCATTTTGTTTGAGACAATATTTAATGCTACTTGTGTTGTCCATGTGCTCATCGATTCTCTTGTCACTAAACTATTATAAATCCAATGGTATATGACATAAATTGATCATATATATTAATATTAATATTAATATTATATATAAGAGTATCAATTTCAAAAGTGTAGTAGGCGCTTTAATTCATCAATGTCAAGTGCTATAAAAAATATATAAAATGTATTAAATCTATATCAGATAAAATTTTTTTAAATATATAAATGAGTGTATTGCATGTTTCGTCAAAAATATTTTTTAAAAAAGAATAATAACTTGTGACACTAGCTTCTTTTCAGGACCACCATCTCGGAGTGTGCGCATATTTCCTAGCCTACTCTTGTTTAGGCTGATACTCTTGCTAGTCTCAATTGACGGTCTCATGCACAAACCAACTCCCCTGACACTAGCCCACTGGAACCGTATGCACCTTCTCTAGCCCACTCTTGTTTGGGCTGACACTCTGGTTAATCTCAATCAACAGTCTCATGCATAAACCAACTCTCAGACCAAAACGCTTGCACATTCGTCTCCTTGACCCTTCCAATAATATTTCCAGCAATCCAAACAGCATAGAAAATGCAAATGAAGCTGTTAAAAGTATTGGATCCCAACTCCTGAACAAATCCTCATGGGCTTCACGCATTTTTCTTGCCATATCTGCTTTAAAACTTTCAACCGTTACAATAATAATAATCTTCAGGTGCAATTACTCTATTTGCGATGTTTAATTAGGGTCAAATTCGTGTAAATTATACGTGTGCTTATGGCAGATGCACGTGTTGGGACATGGTTCACAGGATGGTAAAGGACCTTATGAGTGTCTGAAAGGAACCCAAGGCAGGCCATGCCTAGGTATTCCATGCTACTGCAATGCGGAAGGATATGCAAAGACAACATAGAACACCCGAGAGCAAAGCCGCTAGCTGAAAGATTTTAGGACATTGCAAACACATTATAGGAGGAAACACGTGCTGAAACCCTTCAGGTGTCGCAAGTGCAGGAAGTTCTTGGCAGTGAAAGGTGACTCGCTGGAAATTCAACAATTTCATTTATTTAATATTATGGCCAAGAAAAAAAATTGAAAAAAAAATGATTCAAATCGTAGATTATGTTTTGGTTTTTTTATTTGATTTGATTTCATTTTGAGTAACAATTAAATCAGTTTTCAATTCATAAGTTAAAGAAAATATAACGAGTCGTATCACATTTATATTTTAGTTATTTTTTTATAATAAAAAATATATTTTATTTTTAAATTAGTGGAAAATTGAAAAAAACTATATATAGAAGATATCTTTTATTTTAGTTGGTTTTTAATTTTTTTTATAATATAAAATATAAAATATATTTTGCTCATAACTTAGCAAAAAGTTGAAAAAATACAATGAAACAGATATTTTTTAAAATTTAAAAATCGTAAACTGAATTGGTAAAATTCTATTTAAGTGAATTTGATTATTACTCTTATTTGATTTTTAAAAAACTAAAATATCATACATTAAACATAATTTTTTTTTTAAAACAAAATCAAACTAAATCGTTATTAGATCTAAATTGACTTAATAACACCAATGTCGAATTCAAAAGGTATTACAAAAATATACTAAAGGCGGAGAAAGTTTAACCTAAGGTTTAATTAGTTTAAATGATTCATCTATTTAAGATTTATTATCTTAACAGAGGTTGATTTCGATGTTCAGGATCAATCGCAACATTGATAATTTTCTTTTGTAGATTACTTCTAAAAATATTCGGAACGATAAAATGTTATTAAAATATAATATTGTGGGTACATCCATGAGAATAAGTATAACAAATGTATATCTTATTTTGTATTTTGTATGCATCAGTACAAAGCACAAATGAATCGAGAATTTCTTTTTTTTAAAAAAAGAGCAGAACAAGGGTTTATTATTGAATAAAATCAAATAATAAAGTGATTTAAAAGTTTAACCAGTCTTGTTCTTTTCAAGTTTGATGTCGATGCCTGTATAGAAAGTTCAAAGAAGTTTTGCTTTGTCTGAATCTCGTGGAGGGAGCAAAACTTGGTTGATGAGTTGGTCCAGATTTTTATAAGATGATCCATTGCGAGTGTTGATCGCCTCTTCCGCCAGACTCGTCCACTCTAGAGCTTTCTTCTTCATCGCTTTGCCCTTTTCACCTTCCATTAACTCTGTAACGAGGCCAGCGACTTCATCTCTCTTGACATCGTTGTTAATTTCCATGCCGATTCCCCATTCAGTGCAAGAGAACCAACAGTTTGTTTGTTGCTCGGCGAAAAATGGCCAGCATATCATCGGAACACCGACCGATATGCTTTCGATCGTAGAGTTCCACCCACTGTGCGTCAAGAATCCTCCGACAGAAGGGTGGCTCAGAACTTGTTCTTGCGGGCACCAACTTGCCAGGAACCCCCTGTCCTTGGTCTCCGTCACAAATTCTGGTGGTAGAACTGCCGAGTCCCCACCCACTAAATCAGGCCTTATAATCCACAAAAATGATTGGTTGCTATTAGCCAACCCCCAAGCAAATTCTGTTAGCTGATCAGGTGTTACGACAGTGATGCTACCAAAATTCACGTAAACTACGGAGTTGGGCTCTTTAGAGTCTAGCCATTGAAGACACTCAGGCTCTTCTTTCCATAGATTTGACCCAAGTTGTTTTAAATCGTTATCATGGACATGATGATTCAATGGAAGATGCAGGGGACCCAAAGAGTAAACAGGAGGTAACCTTGAGGAGAGTGCACGTAAAACTTCATGCTCCAGGTCATCAAATGTGTTCAAAATGATTGCAGTGGCCTTTCGGGCTCTTTCGGTTTCTCTGAATATGAAATCTATCATGAAGAAATCTGGGTCAGTTGTCCTGAGAAAGGAAGGCAAATCCTTCAAGCGGATACCTTTCATAGCTGGTATCCAATCTATGACAGTATCCAAGTACCCGTTCGTTAAATCACTTTCATCTGCAAATCAAAGAAACAATATAACAACGTTAATAACACACTACATTCAGCGATGTTGAAATGAAAGTAACAAAAAGAACTACGAATGACGAAAACGAATCCTTAGAAAGTTTGTAATGATGATTATAATTACCTTTGAGAGGAAAATAACCCTTTTCCATTAGTTGGCGATAGTAGCAATAGCCTAAGAAGCCACATGCGCTCGTAGTCCAAAAGAGAACTTCAGGGACACCAAGTTCTTCAGCTGCATCAAGAGTGAAGCTCATGACTCCATCCGAAACAATGCAAGAGATAGGAGGAACGTCGGCTAAGTAGTCGTTGTTGAGTTTGTGGATAAGTTTCTTAAAGTGAGGCAAGCAGGTTTTGGAAGTGGACTCGCACAGGGATGGGATGTCTTGGGCGGCATCAGTATCGGTCGGAGGAAGGCCATCAGGGATGGTTTCAAAACGAAAAGAAGGGAGGCCATTCAGAGCCTCAGGACCTCTGGATTTAAGCAAACGTTTGTGATTGAACTCAGTATTGACAAAGGTGATGTAAAAGCCTCTATGGTGAAGCAGCTTGACAAGCTTCAGCATGGGATTTATATGGCCTTGTGCAGGGAAAGGAATACAAACTGCATGAGGCTTATTTCTCAACTCCAAAGAACCCATTATTATGTAAAAAGGTAGGCCAAAAAAGCTAAAAAATGAAAGATGTATATATAATTATATGCAGACACAGTTGCAAAGCAAATTGGGATCGATGCTTCAAAACGGAAGGCTTCAAGTTCCTTTATATAGCCCCCATGAAGTGAAGCAAAGCACGCCCATTTATTTCCTTTTGTTCGTTTTTCGAAGATACTGTAGAATAGTGTAAATACTGAATAATTTCGAGAGTCAAACAAATGATGCGAACCCAAAAAACAATTATTAGTTTGGGTCCTCACCTTTTCTTTTTTTTTTTTTTTTTTCTTGCTGAAATTGTGCCTTAGAGCCATGGAGATGGGGTCAATTTCAATGACGGACGGCCGACTACTTTTTATGCGGTGGTAGGTGGTGACGACTTATAATTAGCCATTAAGGGGCGGCAATAATGCAAAATCATTTCATTTTGGAATCGAATTCTTCGTCGCAGGAACGTAAGATGAAACTCGTTTTCCTTTGCCGTGTTACATGAAAAATTGCTGCACAAAGGACAAAAATTATAATGATAATAACAACTATAAAAGCCACAAGCTCTGCTTTTATTGTTCAATATGCATTAATTTCAAAGCATATTTTAAAACAACAAATCATCATCGGATGAAATCAGCATGCATCAGTCTATCGTTAGCTCTTGATCCGATAATTTAATTACTCTTAACTTTTGGAAATTGGGATGAAGATATTTGTTTTTAAAATATTAAATTATTATTATTATTATTTTAATAATGTGGTCACATTTATTTTGAACCTAATGAATTTCACAGGCAATCAACTCTTATAGTTAAAAAGAATTATTTCTTTTTATCAATTGAATTTTTTTATGAATAAATAAAATTTTATTATTAATAACATAAAATGGAATGATATTTCAAGGGAAAATTATTACTTTATTACGTAAAAAAATAACTTATAACATGACCGGCTGCAAAATGCCGACAACGCAAGCTGAGTCCAAAGTTGAATGAGACGTGCATTAATTCTGCACTATTCCCTGAACAAGACCGTTATATTTAACAAATTTAATAAATTCTACACAATTCTGCACAGTTCCCAGAACAAGACGTCATTTTCTTTTCAAAAACATTATGATGTGATTAGAATCAAATTCATTAACGGTTCTAGGATAAGATTCCTAATATAAAGTTAAGATAAAGTTAAACTTATAATTGATTAAATTGGTAGTAGATATTTTTATTTAAATTATTATATAATTAATATAAAATTATTATGATTATATAAATTATTATAATTGATAATATAAATTTATATTATATATTTTTATTATAATTATATATATTATTTATTTATATAAATTATGATCATATATAATAAAAGTTGTAATATATAAATTTTTTATATTTATATAAAATTTTTACGTATTAAATAAGTTTATCATTATAGGTAATATAAATAAGTATTACATATTCTTCTTATAATTACATATATATTATAAAATACATGAATTATGATAAAAGATAATAAAAATTATAAAACATAAATTTATTATATTTACATAAAAATTTTGCAAGTTACATAAATATGTTAGCAGAGATAATAGCAAATAGTATTACATAAAATTTTGAAGTTACATAAATTATATTATCTATTACATAAGTTTATCATCATATGTTATAAAAATATGTATTATGCATTTTTATTATAATTATATGTATACATTATATATTACATAAATCATTACACAATAGACAAGTATATTATATATTACATAAACACATTATAATTGTAGTAATACTTCGTGTAAAGTTCTAATGTCTGCACGTAATTTTCTAAAAGTTATATGTAATTTATTATATATAAATATTATCTGAAAGATTCTTTACAGAAAAACATTAAATATTAAAAATTTTACATATAAACATTATCTGCACTTTAATGATTTACTTAAATTATAATAATTATGCGTAATTTTCATAATCTATAGTTGTAATTCTTACTAACAAATAAAAAATTTAAATTTTTTCATTAAATTAATTATTTATTACAATTGCATAATTATTACTAATATGAACAGAAATATTATTAAAAAAAATTAAATCTTTCACTTCAAAAGTTAGTAAAAATATTAACTTCATACATATTATTATTTTTACATAAATAACAAAAATAATTTCTATAAAATTATACTTTATGTTTATTTAATGTAAATATATTATAGTTCTTGTAATATTTTTGAAGTAACAAAATTTTCAAATTGTCTAGGTTTAAGAGAAAAATAAATATTGGTAATGTTTATTTATTTGGGTAGATTATTAACAATTGTTATTATATTAAGAGAAAAAATAATTTATGTGAAATTCATATTTTTTTTAGTTGGTAAAATTATAACTAAGCATTACAAAAATTACATATATATATTACAGTTTACGTAATGTCAGTATGTAATTTTTGAAATATGTAATGTCTTTAAGTAAAGAATCTTTAAAGATGATGTTTGTATATTATTTGTTACATACAGGTATTACCCAATAACGTAAAAAAAATCAGATTACATAAATATATTATCATATCCGTAATGTTTATATGTAAAATATTCTTTTACGGAAAATAACATTACTTTTCTCACATATTTTGATTTCATATGTAAATACATTATACGTACGAAAAAGTAATTGCTGCAGTCCTATATTAAGCTAAGAAATTTTCATAATTTTTTGGTCTAACAAATTATTTGGGTATATTACTAATAATTGTTATTATAATAAGAGAAAAAATATTTTATGTGAAATTCATATTTTTTCTTAGTTGAAAAATTACAACTAAACATTACAAAATTACATATATATTACAGTTTATGTAAGGTTAGCATATAATTTTTGAAATATGTAATGTTTGTGACCAAAGAATTTTCAAACGTAATATTTGTATGTTATTTGTTACATAGAAGCATTATCAAATAACATAAACACATTATCAAATTATATAAATATATTATCATATCTGTAATGTATGTATGTAAAATATACTTTTACGAAAAATAACATTACTTTTCTCACTTTTTTTATTTCATATGTAAATACATTATATGTATGGGAAATTAATTGCTGTAGTCATGTATGAAGTTAATAAATTTTCATAATTTTTTGGTTTATTCAAATTATTTGGGTATATTACTAACAATTGTTATTATGTTAAGAGAAAAAATAATTTTATGTGAAATTCATATTTTTTCTTAGTTGATAAAATTACAACTAAATATTATGAAAAATTACATATATATATATATATTACATTTTACGTTATGTTAGCATGTAATTTTTGAAATATGTAATGTCTGTGAATAAAAAATCTTCAAACGTAATGTTTGTATGTTATTTGTTACATACAAGTATTATCAAATAACATAAAAACATTACCGGATTACATAATTATATTATCGTATCTGTAATGTATGTATGTAAAATATTCTTTCACGGAAAATCTATATACTATACTTTTCTCACTTTTTTTTAATTTCATATGTAAATACATTATACGTGTGAAAAATTAATTGCTGCAGTCTTGTTTGAAGTTAAGAAATTTTCATAATTTTTTGGTCTAACAAATTATTTGGGTATATTAATAACAATTGTTATTACATTAAGCGAATATTTAATTTTATGTGAATTTTATGTTACAGTTGGTGTGTATAAAATATATTATATGTGTAGGAAATTATTTGTCGTAATAATTTTTTAAGTGATAAACGTTTTCATGTATGTTTACTTTAATAACACGTTTTTTTGTACATTACAATCATTTATGAAATCATTGCGAAAAATGTTAAAACAAGGTGAACATAAGGTTTTTAATTAACTATATTATATATGTATAATAATAATAACTATATTTGCTATTTTTAAATATTTTGCCATATTTTTAATATTAATCCAATATAAATTTTATAATCCATAGTTTCACTAATGTATAAGCACAATCCTTTATTAAATGCTTTATACCTAATAGTTATGACCTCAGCTAACTAATTATACAGACTATAATAAAGTTTCCAACAACCAGTAGTTGTTGGATGGATGATGAATTCAGCGTCTTTAAGCAATAACAATAGCATTCGTTTTAGGCTGTTGTGTACTGTCGATTCTGCATCGGTGTTGAAATTTATATTATGAGTATGTGAATTTAAGGTATGAAGATAAAAGATATAATTACGCATATACATGAATATATGTACACTTTTACTTGTCTTTAGTAAGATTTACATGATATCATTATGTTATATTTTATATTTTCAGGTTCTTGATGGATGCAATACCAAATATCTGTGATGAAGGTAATGATATTTTTGTCCATTGTGCTTATACTCCTATCAAGTTTGAATCTGGTAAAATTTTTGACATCGATGATATTTCTTCTGATAATAGGCCTTTGAGTAAATTATGTAGAGAAGAAATAATTGGAATGAGTTTTGATTCACTTGATCATGCATGGGGATTTTACAAGGCATATGCTTTTGAAAAGGGTTTCAGTATTTGTCGTACAAACATAAGACTTAACAGTACCGATGTTCTTGTAGGTCAACAATTTGTATGTTCAAAAGAAAGGTTTAGGCTTCAGAAAATAGAAAAATGCAATCGTAAAAGATGTCCTAGGCCATTGTCTAGAACCAGATGTAAAGCTAGTGTGCGGGTGAACATGAGGGAATCCAGTAACTGGATAATCACATATTGTTAGGAGAATCATAATCATGAGATAAGTGAGACATCAAAGAAATCTTTCTTGCGGTCCTATCGACAAATTAAAGAATCAGATTTAGCTGAAGCAAAGGCTATGAAATTTGTTGGCATCCATACATCACAGATAATGAATTACCTTACTCAACAAGTTGGTGGATCTCAAAATGTTGGTTTTGTTGCAAAAGACCTATATAATGTGCTACATGCCTTTACTCAAGTTGAAATATCGAATGGTGATGTTAATGCTGTTCTTACTTACTTTGAAATTAAAAAAGAATCAGATATTGGATATTATATGAACTATAGCATTGATGATGATAGACGATTGCATAATCCTTTTTGGGCAGATGCCACTTCGAGGTCCGACTATGCATGCTTTAGAGATGTTATAGCTTTTGACACCATATATAAGAATAATGCTTATGGCAGGCTTATGACAGGCCTTTGATGCCTATAGTTGGTGTCAATCACCACCATCAGACAATTGTATTTGCTGTTGCCATACTTGCTGATGAGACAACCCATACCTTCGAATGAGTTTTAAGAAGTTTCCTCGAAGCAATGCGTAACAAGACTCTTAATTCAGTTGTTACTGATAGGGATAGGGCAATGCAAAGAGCAATTAGAATTGTTATTTCCAATGCTAGACACAGGCTTTGTACGTGGCATATATCTTGCAATGCACAGGCAAATATCAGTGATCCGTTATTTGTGCAAACATTTTGTAGATGTATGAGTTCATGGTTGACATCGAAGGATTTGATCATGAGTGGACTGCAATGGTCAGACAATTTAATGTGGACAATCACCCATAGGTTATCGAAAAAGATAGAACTCGAAAGATGTGGGACAAGTATATATAACAAGTCACTTTTTTGGGACACTACGAACCACACAAAGGTGTGAGTCATTAAATGCTTCACTCGGTATATATTTAAAGTCTAAAAAAACATATCTAGAATTTCTTCGTTCCATTGATCAAGGGGTTAGTGAATGCGGACCAATGAATTGGAGGCTGATTATTTCAGTACTCAGACAATGCCTAAATCGATAATGAAGTTGGATGACATTGAAGGTCATACGGAGGTCATACGGCTACTGTGTATACACAGGAATCATTCTCATTTTTCCAAGAAGAGCTGCAATAGGAAACATTATATCATCTTCGTGAACCGATTATATAATAGAGATTCATGCGGATCTATTATTTAGGCAAGTATCGAGTACCAAGCTGAAGGGTGGAAGTAGTTTTCGATTAAGCGGCAAAAACCATTCAATGTTCTTGTCTTAAGTTTGAGACAATTGGCATGCCTTATAGGCATCAAATTTATGTTATGAAGCTTCAATATATGTCTCGTATTCCAACATTTTTTATTATGCATAGATGGACTCAAGATGCCAAACTATGTGCCCCATCATTTGTTAACGTTGATGTTGCATCTGAAATGTTGCAAATGGTGCGATATGCTTCCCTGAGTTTTAGTTGTAGTAGAATGTGCTATGTAGCATCGAAAATGACTTGCTCATTTGATAAAGCTACAAGTGACATTAATAGATTGACTACAAAAATAGAAAAATTGTGTGAGCTCAATGATCCCGGATCTGAGAAACCGAGAAGAGAAAAAATTTGAGATCCAGTTACAGTATGAACTAAAGGGAAAACAGCTGGGAAAAATCATCTGTCTTACAAAGTTAGAAATGGGTATTATAGATTGCAAGGACATAGTAAAATTACTTGCCCAAATTTGAAAATTGGAATGAGCAGCAGTGGTCTTGAAAACAATTGTTATGATACTGATGAGGAGATGACATCAAGCACCTATACAAATTGGACTTTTGATAAGGTCAGATTCAAAAATCCTAATATGTCATGAATTAAATATAATAAAATTATATTAAGACATTGATGTTGATTATTGAATTGCCTTATAAAATGCTTTTTCTATGACAGAAAGATGATCTAATTGCATACCAAAACTTTATACCAACAATGATTGTTGATGGTAATTGCAATATGCAACTAATTATCTTGTTTTTTATTGCATCCATATATTTCGTTTTAATGCCATAGCATGGGGATTACGTGTGAACATAAAGTAATACTTTTCCTTAAAATATACAGAATGACACATTCTCATTCAGCAATTATGAATCTAGACAGAATGAAGGGGTTGAATCAAGAAATATTTTAAACTAGTTTAGATTAACAAGTTAGTAAGTTATGATTTCATTACAATCAGCATATACATTATATATTGTAACAGGCACTTCTGGTGAATCCCTACAATGTATGTTTGATAAATACGTATATATTTATAGTTGGGAACGTAATGGTACAACTGGACTACAACCAAAATCAATTGTTTTTTTGCATTACGCTAAGACAATACATGATTTTACTTTTAAAATCTTAATTAAAGTCTTTAGGAACTGTTATGGCATCACCTGTCAAAAAACAAAACATATACAGATCTACAAAAAAAAATTATTAGTTTCCCTTATCAACCCTAAATAAAATGCAATGGTAATGTTTGACAATTCCTTTCAACTAAAGGTTAGTAACTTACCACCATTGAAATGCAGTCTCAAAGTGCAGTCCATCATTGCTATAATCCAAGAATTGACCTTATCAAAAAGTGGATGTCTCTTACTACTACCGCATTGCACAAGATGGGAAATCATTATAATTTTATTAAACCACAACCTAATCTTACAGAAATGAAAGAAAACTAGATCATCAACTATTTTAACCCCAACAACAAATCAATTATGCATATTATTAGCTCTAACGTGTAATGAAAAGATAAACATATATATATATAATCATGTTAGGATTTTAAGCTTCAAATTGTTATCCACAGTACCCGGACTTGTACGGCTGAATCCAAAATCAATCTAAAACCTAAAGCCTAGCACAGCAATAATCAAAACTTGATCTTCGTAACATTCGTCACTGACTGCTTCATAGGAGGCATACTTTTCTAGAATTTAATAGTAGCGTCACACACTATTTTTTGTAAAGTGTTATCCTCATGGTTTATGATTTCAAAAAGACATAAAAATCTATCCCATTCCCCAACACGCTACATCGAACATACAATTGCATTATAGATTGTAATCAACCTTCAATCTTTGATTATGAAAATTATTCATAAAAAAATAGGCTTACCACAAGTGGATAGCTTGTAACATGTAGATGTTCCATGAAAGCAATAACGTATATTCCGCAATCATAACTGTACATATTGAATACAGTCTCAAAGTGAGTAATCCTTTATAAAAGTAAACCAAAACTATACAAAAATACTAATTAATCAATATACCTATTGCTTTGGCATGGAACGTTGTTTGGAGCAACAATTTTTAATTGATCAAATGAGACCATTGGACTGCTAACCAATGATGTCATAACAGGATCCTAAAATAATTTTGCACAAGAGAAGATCTGTTTGTAGTGAAGAACAAGAATTTTGTAATAGCTGTATTATAAACTGAAGCAATTAAATAACAAAAAATTCACATATCTCTAGAACATAAATTGGCATCCAAAACTTTTTTTTTATTGCCTTCAGTGCGTGAAAGTGTATCCAATACTTTCGCTTCTTTGTCCAACATATCTATCACACACAAGTACCAATGCTTGTTCATATCATTCATTGGTATGTAGATTTGCAATTGTTAAAACCAAAATGATATTTGTTAGAAATTTTGCATTACGCTAAATTGAGAATCATAATTCCTGAAAAATTTTCTCCACTATATGCCTACTAAATGAAACAATATGTCCATATAAAAAAAATGAATCCGAGGTAACCTTATAACAATCGTTTAGGGATCTAATGCAAATGAATTGTTGCTTAAAAAATTTCATGATCTTCGTGGCCGTGCAATCTTTTGACAAGAGACAAGTTTGCAAAGAATAAAATAAGGTAACACTTCCTTCAAAGCAATTAAAATTAACTTCTAACATTACGACATCAATATATACTTACGTAAAATTCGGCAAAAAAATACCATCTCTTTGCTGAAATTGGCGTAGCTTTACAATCGTATGGCATGGTCCACGTCACAAGGTCAATAATCTAGGAAACATGAATGTAATTTAGCCTAATTATATACTATAAACTAAATGTTAACATTGGACATAAGAACAATATACCACACTTACGTTTGAAGTCACCCACTCTTTTGAGCACAACGATTCAAAATCCTCAATAGTTGCAAACGTTGCACCAAAATGGATAACAACTTCACTATAATATAAACTCGTAATGCAGCAAATATTAGTTTCAATAAATGTACCCTAATCCCAAAATTTTAAAATAAAGATCTTATTACTTACTGGCTATCGACATCGTTGTTCTAGATAAAATTGCATAATGCATATTCAAGTTCACCAATTTCCCTTGGGACTTTGACAATGGCTTTCTTTGTAGAAACCTGTAAATGTTTATTTAACGCAACAAATGGCATATAGTGCTACTAATTAGTAATTAGCATCTTATACTTTTAGTAAATATACCTTAAACCCATAATAATATAATAAATACAATAAACACAATAAACATGATAATATGGAAAACCAGAAAATAAGCATATTACATATCAAGATGATCTGAAGATCAATTTATAAAAAGTCCAAGCATTAGAAAATGTTACAAAAAAAGATAAAGGAAATATATGCTCTATAACATGAGGATATTTTATGTACATGCAAGATAAGATTTCAAATGCTGTCGGACATATGCAGTCTTGCATAACATTTGTGTGAAGATCACAACAATTTCGATCTGGTATGCGTCACTATCTGACAAGCAACCGAGGTAAAAGTTGAACTTGACCTAACATTTTTTATTTTCTTGAGGAATTGACCCTATAATATGTAACGATATTAATCGATAAAAATTTAACACATATATTAAAATATCTAATAATCATTGATTTAAAAATAAGAAAATATTTATACTTTTTTTTCCTGGGGCAAGACAATCTAAGCTTGGATGTGTAATGGACACTGCACTTGGTGTACCTAAATCAACATCTATTTCTTTCTCTTCCAAACCAATCTCAATGGGACAATTGAAGTCACCACTGACTTTTTCCAACTTGATGCTCTTTCCACCAACGTTACCCATCATTTTTTTCTTAATAGTTTTTCTTTTTAACTCAATGTCACCAATATTGGTATCTGGGATTGATCTCTTTAAAACAACATTCATAGAATCCTTAATGGTGTCCACCGTGGAAGCATAATTCATAATGCTTGCATTCATGTGCTTCATGTTTTCAGACATTCTATTAATATTGTCTGCAATGCTAGCTAAATTTGATTCGAGACGATCTACTTTTAATTCCAAATAGCATACTTTTGATTTGACAAAATTCACCTTATCTTTAATCTTCTGAAAATTTGTAATGAAAAACATATATTACTAGTATATAGATGTAATGCATTCTGTTAAGTCTATAAAATTTGACATAACATTCTTGCCTTTAACTTAGCATGATCCATCTCTTTTTTTTTCTCTGTCGACCTCTTCATGTCATGTTCGTTGACATCAACACTCTACAGATAATGAATTCCAAAACCATTAAATGTGTAGATTTATATAACCCTTGTAATAACCAATTATAAAGTAACAAAAGTTAGATAATATATGTCACCTTTAATTTCAATGCCTTTCTGAAGTCCTTTGAAGGAGATAATATCTCGCCCACTTCATTTTTTCCCTAATAACTAATGAGAGGAAAATAATTTGAAGTTGTAGCTTTACACTCTGAACTCAGCACAAATAATCATAGAACTTAATCTACAAAAATAATTACAATTAATTAATATCAGTACTAAATAACTTAAACTTCTAATTATGGTACATGCTGAACTTTAAATCTATGAATTTGATGATTTCCTTTTTCTTGCATTAAAATTTGTTATCCCAAGAAGAAGCTTCTCATAGACATGTCTAGCCTAATTAAGCTTCCTACTTAGACCATCTTCGGTCAAACATGAATAGTAATTCAGACTTGGACAAGCTCCAGTTGTTAGACACAGAAATCATCCAACAATATACAAGACGACTCTATGTTTTAGCTCTTCAGAATCAACCTCCAATGCCATCATTTCTTCCTCAAGACGAACAAAAGTCAACTTCTTATGGCTTGCATTATTGTACTTCTTACAAAGAGTAAGCCCATCTTCTTTTTTCATTAAACTTGACATATCGACTCCGTCGTTCTATAAACCAAGTATGGCTTCAACATCCTCCAACGTTAAAAGAAATACTATGGCTATTAAATTTAATACAGTTGGTTGAAACATCAAAGTTTTCAACCAAAAATTGACACAGTTCTCTTCTCAAAGTTAGACCTTTTAATATTAGTAGAGAACCGAAACCAATACTAGATATAACATCTTTCTTTTTTTGATCCTTTAATTATTGGAAGACTTTACACAAGCTATACGGGCTACAGTGCATCAACACCAAGCCCTATACATAAAGCACTGATTAAATACACATACTAAAATAACGTTATACTTAACTTTTACATATTATTTCCTTTAATATAACATATTCTTCCTATATATATTACCTTCTTCGCTTTATCACAGTCCACTTTTTGTCTTTTCAATTCTTCCATTTCATTTTTATACTGTTGTTTCTGAGCAGCCGTTTTCCTTATGAAAGGCTCCTTCTCTTCTGCAGAAAGTAGCTTCCAATTAGCTTCTAGTTCTCGACGAGCCTGACACAGAACCAACTCATTATTCACTCACATTGTCATACATATCCTGTTATTTTAATAACATTATATTACTATTCTTCACAAAAAGAATATGCATATATATGTTTATATGTACAGAAAATAATAAGCAATCATAAGTCTATGTTGCCTAATACTTATAATTTACAAACAAAATAATTAAACAAAAAAAGTCAATATGAGAACCATAAAAAATATTATTACTGACCTCTGCTGTAATCTTTGATTTTTTTCACCATCTATTTCTAGCTTTCGTTGATTAATGCTATATAAAGCAAATAACATAAACAATTAACTCGCATTCTTTAAATCTAAATGCAACAACCTACAACGTAGTATTTTATATCTGGGTGTTGCTATGTTTAACGAGATTATCATAGAAAAAATTATATTATTACTTACTAAAAAGGCACCCTTTGGTTTCTCAACCTTCCTCGTTGTCTTTGTTTTATTTTGCCGTTTACTCTGTTTTAACCATTGTTTCATTCTCTTCGCCAGCTTCGACCATCTTTTTAAATCTATAATAAAATTAAACATAATCACAGTTGTCTAAGGTAACTCTTTAAGAGGTCAGAATTTGGGAACCTTTAGGGATTCAATTATATATTTTTCAAAAATTGAAAAAAAATTCAGCAAATATCTTCTCAAACATATAAATCAAACTAATTAAAAAAATAAGCAACTTCAACTCGATAAACTCCATACATCATCTCAAACAGCTACGATAAAAAATCATGAATTTTATTATTTATACATTTCTTAAATAGTAAATGACAAGCTGATGGACTTGAAAACCATAATGACAATAAATCAAACTAATTTTTTTATCTAACGTTGCCCTAAATCAAAATTAAAAAGGGAAAATGGGTTTGTACCTTTTATAAAGGTTCACTATTTTGCCGAGCTACTATAAACTAAAGGTCAACACTATTTCAATTTCAGAGGGTTGACTAAGGAAGCTAACTATTTCAAGTTAGAAGATCAAGTTAGGGTTTGGGTGTGGCTTTGGCTTTTTCTGGCTTTTTTTTCGGATTTGATTTTCAGAGAAGCAAATTGACAAAGAAAATGACACTGCTCAAAAATTCAAAATTTGAAGTTCTAAGATAACAATGATAAGATTTCAACTTCGATCATCCAAACCATAAAAAATCACTGAAAAAAACACAAGAACAATAATAATAAAATAAATTCCATTTACCTAGGCCTTAGCTTGTCCATTCTTGTCTTCCTCGTGATCTTGTTGTTTAAAATGCTTCGGCATAGCTGTGAATAACGTTTTCAACCAACAATCCAAATTTTTTCCAAGATAATCTTGCCAATTGAGAAATAATTTAGGATTGTGGTCAATCGACCGATTGAAGAGGGTATGGAGGTGATGAAGGAGAGGCGACTATGAAGAATACCTAAATTTAAGTTTTGATTTCAGAGGATGAATTGGAAGGGTTTTTTGAATTTTAGAGTTTGAAAGTTTTTTCACCTTACATACTCTCTGCCCGACACAAATGACCTGCTTTACAAGTTATGCAATTTTTTAATTTTCAACGATGTAGATTAACTATTATCTATCTAACGACTTACTTTAACGTAAGCTGATAGGAAGCGTTTCCTAAGGACCTAATAGTAGAATTTTTCATTAATTAGTCAGTTACATTTCCTTTCAATTTGATAGTGTACGAAAAAAAAGAAAAATAGAATTGGCTGACTAATTTAATTAGTTGACGATATTATTTAAGAGGTTATATTTAATAAATTTAACCAATAACTAACAAGAAAATAGATCTAATAGAATTAGTTGGCATGGCAGAATTAGTTGACAAGAAAAATATATCTAATAAATTTAATAAATTCTAAGAAAAATAGAATTAATAAACATGATAGACAGTAATCAATAAGAACTTGACATGTTTGATTTAATAAATTTAAGAGGTTATATCTGCATTCAATTATTTAAGAGATTATATGTAATAAATTTATTTTTTATTAAACATTTATTTGATTTTTTATTTTACTTTGATTTTTATTATGGTATAAAAAATTAATAATTTGAAACTCATATCTACATTCAATCATGCATATTGATTTTTTAGGCTAACATTATTAGTTAAATGCTGACATGACAAACAATAACTAATAAAAACTTGACATGTAACAAATCACAATATCAATTTCACGTTATTATGAAAAAATTAAAAAAGCATAAATTAAAAAAATTGAAATATTATACAATAAAAAAAATTTTCTTTACGTTGATGTATTTTTTTAATTTATCAAGCTTTTATTTCTATTTAGCTGCTAAATCATCCTTCAAGTAAAAGTATTAATTTAAAGGACCAATGTATATGATACAATCAAAATTCAAATATCAAATTAATAATTTTTTCTTTAGGTACAAAATTAAAAATCAAACTAAAATATAGAAATCAAATGAACATTTAACCTTTTTTATAATTAATAAATCTTACGTTTTAAATTTTAGCTTTTATAACCCTTTTTATATCTTCACATTTCAAACTTCTTTGTAAAAAACTAAATTAAATAAAGAGAAAAGCTGTGCTCCTTATATAGATTATATGTTATTAAGTAGTATAGTTAGTGAAATTCTATGCTACTATAAATTATGTTACTTCTTTAAAATCGTTGAATCTAAATCAAGCTCTTTTACGTACGAGTATGGTATTTTCAATTAATCCAATCATTCCCTTTGTGCAATTATATCAACATGAAAAGGAGGCTTTATTTTATTCGGAAGTCCGAACATTAACACAGGGAAAAAGATAAATGACCGTATCATTGGATAAGGATTAGGAGATCAGCCAAACAAAGTATATAGATAGGAAGCCAGTTCAACCAAGCAAAGTCTTTTCGCACATGATTAGTGCCGGTTTTAACAAATACTATATCCCCACACGCATTTCCTTCGCTGAACAGCTTGATAACAGTTGCGCTGTAAACTTTTGACGGTTCTCACATCCCATCTTTGGTCTCCGTCAAAGATTTCAATGGTACAAATTGCAGAGCCGACAACAGACTACATCAGGCATGATAACCCATTAAAATGTCTGGTTGCAATTAGAAAGCCCCCCCGGTAAATTCAGCTAGCTGATCAGGTGTCATTACTTATGAGAGTAAAGAGTTGGCCTTTTTCCAGTCCACGCACGATAGACACTTGTTCCAAAGATTTGATCCAAGTTGTTTTAAACAAATCACGGACAAAAGTTGTTAAATTTTTAACCGTTTTTCAATCAAAAAATTTAATAATGTATTTGGTTCATTATAATAAAAATTTTATTGCAGTCATATTTCAATGTTACAGTAATGTAATTATTTAGTTAGTAGAATAGGTATTTCACAGAATAGCTTATTATGATTACATTATGAGAAATCATTGAATAACCATTTCAAATCTCTCATTGAATAGTTATTTCGATCTTAAGCAAAATAAGAAATTACTTTAAGAGTATTGAATCCCTTACAAAGAAGATTCGAATCCCATATTTAAATTTTATACTATTTTATTTCACTAAACTAAATTACTGCATATAGTTATCCCATTCTATTTCTATTCTATTTTATTTTTATGTAATAGTTATTTAATTATAATTTTATTCTATTCCAGTAAACCAAAAATAACGTAAGAGGTAAAATCATAAAATATAAAAGAACACTTTATTCCGTCATGATGGCTTACGTCTATGAAAAAATTCAGAAGGTTTAATTATTAATATTACTAATTGTGGATATAGAACAAAAAAATTCAAAAGGCTTGACTAATGTTTTATGCAAGATACATAAATTATACTATATAATATTGTAAAAAATTTTCATACTTATGCCTCTTCTTTGTCATGAATCTTCATAATTAAGTTTTATGTATCAAAAATTAAGTTAGGACTTAAATTGTGAACAACTAATTAACAAATTTCAAAGGACAGTGAAAATATTCGATTAGCAAGTAAATTCGAAACAATATACACTAGCAAGGAATTTGCAATAAATCATGACAATTGGTTTCATTGGGGATTTTAACTTGACATATACTAGAAAAAATAGCATTTATAAGTTTTACAGCCATTTGCACCTTACCAATAGGTTTTGCAAAATATTGGGAAAAAACTTTGAAGAAAATTGTCACTCACTCCACTCCTTGTTGTGAGTTTGAGATGTGAAATGTTCATGGGCAAGTTAAGTCTTTAATTAGGTTTGACTCGATAGAAAAAAAATCATCAAATTTGTTAAGATTTGAATTCCAATTTACTTGTTACGAATCAATATTTTAAGCTTTAATTCTGCTAAATACCCTAACAAAAGTTTTTAGTGGAAAGGTCACACATTTTGAAATAATCAAGACGTGTGCACCACAAGGCAAAATTTTCAAATCAAAACTTCCTTTTTCTTGAACTATGACCAGATATGTATATAATCTAGTATACAACGTGGTACAATATGTCAAACCCATTTTGCAGCTAACTTATAGAGGCAAACAAAAGAAAACATAAAGCTCCCCTCAATGGCCATAATAATGACAATTCTAAGCTTTCACGTGAACATGAGGTGCAGGCAAAAATTGGTACAATTGGGTTGTCTTGCTTAATTACCTTGACCTAGAAAAATATATATTTTATATTATATATATATATATATATATATATATATATATAGATGCACACACACACGCACACAAACACATCAGCCGTTTAAAAAGTTGAAGTTGACAATACTAGAGCTTTTTCTTTAATTTTTCAATAAGAACTTTAATTCATTCATGAGGAAATGTATTCCTTTTTTATTAAAAGGAGTTGTTATAGATACAACAAAGAAAGAAAAAAAAACCAATCTAAGCATAAGAAATAACACAGTATTATCCGATTCATGAGTACAAGAAAAAGCCTTACTTGTATCCAAAATCGCTAATAGTAATAAGAGCCTTTTTTTTTTATTTATTACACCAATTTTATATGGTTTCTCGTCATTATTCATTGTTAATAAAGAAAGTACAAAAATTTCTATTTATCATTTTTTTTTGCTCTTTTTTACCCCTTAATTTTATTGAATAAAAAGAACTATTTTTTCACTATAATTTTAAAAATAAATGTTTAAATGTCGTTCAAAAATAAATAAATAAATCCAAAACGTATAAAATGCCGTTAATCGCAGCATCTGCAAGAACAATTTCATCAAGAAAATTTGGACTCTCTTCTACCCAATACATGTCTTCATTTAACCCCAGCCCACGTTTAGCCAGTACGTGTGCAGTATTGTTAGCTGAAGCTTTAGTATGGGAGAAAGCACAACTAAGAAACTCCCCTTTTTCGTGGCGTGCTTCCACAACGAGCAGTCGTCGAATAAGAGATATGTCATTTTCTCTCAACTGTAGCCACGTGATCACGCTCAAGGCCTCTCCTTCGATTTCAAGTACCATGTCCCTTTTGGCCCATTTCTGCACCAAACACCACTTTGCAAACAGCTGCTTTCGCCTCCATCATCAAGGCATCTTCAATCTTTATTTTCCCTGCAGTGAGTGCACCCCGAGACCTTATAACACCAATCCCTCTCTCTTATTCTGAGAGTCCAACGCACTATCAAAGTTTATTTCGTAGATTTCATTGTCAGGAGGTTTCCAAGTTGACATACCTTATTTATTTATACTACTGATCTAGCTAACTACTAGATTTTATACTCTAAACCATAGTTGTCGGTATTGTACCGGTACCAGCCATACCTGTCAATACATATCGGTTTCGACATAAAACGGTACTGGCGATAGTTAATTTCGTTTCGGTCTTAGTTTCGGTCCGTATAGGCCGTTCCGGTAGGTACTGGCCGAAAACAGCTGTACTGACCGGTACATAATATAAGCTTGTAAAAAAAGTTAAACCAACACTGATCTTAAATATGATGAATATTATACATAGTTACTCACAACTTTGATGAATCTTAGACATAATTATTCATAAATTTAATGATTATTAAAAAAATTTCAACTTTACTACTTAATTGATTTTGATTTTTTATATTTGAAGAAGTTTTTCAGAGAGCATTATATATAATTGATGAATATTTTATATATAAAATTTATTTAATATCATGTATTTTATATTTAAAAATATTTTTTATATATATAAATTAAAAATATTCAAACTCCGATAAACTCAAAACGATACACTGAAACACACTGATACAGATATATATTTACATTAAAATAAAAATAATACACCCACTAATACAGTAATGACTAACTTGCTCTAAACTCTAGATAAATATAATATAAATTCTTCCATGGCTTCATAAAGAAATTAAAACTTGATATTTTTGCCTGCGTGCCAATCCAAAATATAAAAATTTGGGTATTTGGAAGATCAACCAGCCATTCACGTGGCCGGTTGCTCTTCTTTCCTTTTTTCTTTTTTTTAATCTCTTTTTTTAATCTTTTAATTTTTTATTCTTTCTACTAAATTTGTCAATTAGATAGATCATATTGATTTTAGACTAGATTAATTTAAATTAAGTTATTTTAAGTTTTAAATTTTTAGATCATTTTCGGGTTTAGATCATTTTGATTACAGGTCACTTTGGCTTTAAGTTATTTTAGATTTGGATCATTTCAATTTCAATTCATTTCTGGTTTAAATTAATTGAGTTTAACACTCGGGTTAAAATGGTTCAAGTCATTCTAGATTGAGTAAATCGAGTTTAACATTCGGATTAATTAGATGAAAGAAGCATCCATGTGTTACATGGACATTTTTTGTTTTCTAAATTTTATTATTTTTCTCTTCTTTAACTTGGAAAAAAATTAAAATAAAAAAGAGGTGAAATTCAAGCTAAACTATTTTGGATATTTAAATTCTTTAGGTCGCTTTGAGTTTAGACCAGTTCAGGTTCGATTCATTTTTTAGGTTCAAATCAATCGGGTTTTACACACGAGTTAATTAGGTTCGAGTTATTCTAGATTCAAGTCATTTTGATTTAGGTTAATTAGTTTTGGTCAATTGAGTTCAACACTTGAGTTTATCGGGTTTGGTCATTTTTTGGGATAATTGTTAAGATCAATTCAAGTTCGAGTCACTACAAGTTCAGGCTATTTCGAGTTAGAGTTATTTCGAGTTTGGGTTATTTTTGGGTTTAAGCCATTCTAAATTCAAATAATTTCGGGTATCAGTCATTTATGAGTTTAAGTTGTTGACTTTTTTTCAATCAAAATAGGTCGGGTTGCATTTAGGTTCGGATGGCTTAATGAGATTTTTTCAGGTTCAAGTCAGAATGTATAAGTCTAAATGAAAGACATACATTGTCCATATCTCACATCATTATTAATTTTTGTTTCTTTAGTCTTGGTTAATACGGCTAACCTTTTTTTTTAACTTTTTACTTTCATTTGTTAAAGATTTTTTGTTTAAAAAATAAAATAGTTAAACATTTCTCGATATTGTTATTTATGATTTTTTATTCTAGAAGAAAGCCTACTTTTCATTGTATAGACCATATTGTGATCTACTTTTTATTTCTTTTGACATCCATATAGAATTAAGATTTGAATATTTTAAGAAACACGACTTATGATCTTTATTTATGGTATGTGTTAATTGTTGACAATGTTGGAATTTGAATTACCAAACATCCAAATATAAATCTTTGCTTAGGTAATTATATCTACGATCCACCTGTGTGTTGGAATTATTAATTGAACTATTCGAATAGCTAACTTAATCTAATTAATCATTCTTCATACT
The DNA here is from genome assembly GCA_038381775.1 of Adansonia rubrostipa. Lineage (NCBI taxonomy): Eukaryota > Viridiplantae > Streptophyta > Magnoliopsida > Malvales > Malvaceae > Adansonia > Adansonia rubrostipa. Next base: position 20,110,183 of record JBBYHM010000019.1, on the reverse strand, counting down.
TATTTATATCTATGAATGGTTAGGTGCATAAGAAAGTGCTAGTAGATTTTTTAACGAATTCTATTTTATCACATTATTTATTTATAATCTATGTATAATCATTCGTATACTATTTTTTATTAAAGAATTAAATGTGTCATATAAAATATAAAAAAATTAAAATAATAATATGCTAAATAAAAAGATTAAAAATTTAACTTTAAATTTTATTATTATATCTTATTAATTATTTAAATTATTTAAATTTTAAATTAATATCTATATTAATTATCGATATAAAATATACGAAAAATAAGAAAAAAAATCCATCCACTACAAAGAGCGAATATTTTACCCTACCGGTTTACTATTTTTGATGGTTGAGATTATCCCAAGGTCGAGTACATCTTAATGACAGCTAGGCTTTCCAATTCGCTTACAAACAAAACTAAATGACTTTTGCCTAAACTCTTGGTGGCCTTAGAACTAGGATCATTTTGTCCAGATTCCTGTAAGATGACCCTTGGGAATTGGCAGTTGCCTCCTCTGCTTTTCTCTTCCATTCTAGAGCATTCTTCTTCATCTCTTTACCCTTGTCTCCTTGGATTAACTCTCTAACAAGGCTCTCAACTTCATCCCTCTTAACGTCGCTGTCAATTTCTATGCCGATTCCCCATTTGGTACAGGAATACCGACAATTCGTTTGTTGCTCGGCGAAAAATGGCCAACATATCATGGGAACGCCGGCGGATATGCCTTCAATTGTAGAGTTCCATCCGCTATGTGTTAAGAATCCTCCGATGGACGGGTGGCTGAGGACTTGTTCTTGTGGGCACCATGTCGCCAATAGTCCTCTATCTTTGGTCTCCGCTACGAACTCCGCCGGTAGGATTGCCGACTCACCGCGGACAAGATCGGGTCTGATTACCCACAAAAAGTCTTGTTTACTATTTGCTAGCCCCCAAGCGAATTCAGTTAACTGATTAGCCGTCATGACGGTGATGCTTCCAAAGTTCACGTAAACAACAGAATTGGGCTCTTTTGAGTCTAGCCATTGGAGACACTCGGGCTCTTCCTTCCAAAGATTTGATCCTAGCTGTTTCAAGTCGCTGTCATGCACATGATGATTCAAAACAAGATGCAGTGGACCCACGGAGTAAACAGGAGGTAGCATTGATGAGAGTGCACCCAAGGCTTCATGCTCCAAATCATCAAACGTATTCAATATTATTGCTGAGGCCTTTCGAGCTCTTTCAGTTTCGACGAAAAGAAAGTCAAGCATAATGAAATTCGGGTCGGTTGTCCTGATAAAAGAAGGTAGGTCCCTCAATCGGATACCTTCCATAGCTGGTATCCAATCTATGACGGTATCCAAGTATCCGTTCGTTAAATAGCTTTCATCTGCAAATCAAAGGTAAATAATAATTAACATCACTGGCGGTCTGAAGCTAGAAAGAAACTTTTGAGAGCTGGTTTTGGACGATAATAGTTACCTTTGAGAGGCGTATAACCCTTTTCCATTAGTTGGCGATAGTGAACATAAGCCAGGAAGCCACATGCGCTTGTGGTCCAAAACAGAACCTCGGGGACGCCGAGCTCTTCAGCTGCGTCGAGTGTGAAACTCATGACGCCATCCGAAACAATGCACGAGACAGGCGGAACGTTGGCTGACGAGGAGTCGTTTAGCTTATGGAGAAGTTTTTTAAAGTGCGGCAAGCAGGTTTTCCTGGTGGACTCGCACAGGGACGGGATGTCTTGGGTAGCATCGACATCAGTTGGCGGAAGACCGTCGGGAATGGTTTCGAAACGAAAAGAAGAGAGGCCATTAAGAGCATCAGGACCCCGGGACTTCAGAATACGCTTGTGATTAAACTCCGTGTTGACAAAGGTGATAAAGAAGCCTCTGTGGTAAAGTATTTTAGCAAGCTTTAGCATGGGATTGATATGGCCTTGAGCAGGGTAAGGAATACAAACTGCATGAGGCGTACCTGTGAAACCTAAAGAACCCATGATCTATCTTTTTCAACTTAGAAAAGAGGTGAACTGAAAGACTCGAATGAACCAACAGGTGGGAGGAGGACATGCCTTCGGGGGAGAGACTCAGAACCTTTTTATAGCCTTTTTTAGGCTGCCACTAGAAATTAAATTAAAACAACTGATACTTAAGATTTAAAGATCGATCGTCTTTATATGTTTTTTTTTTTTTTTCTTGTCCATTATCTAAATTCGACAATTACGTTTTTCCTGGCTCTAAAAAGATTCACAAAATTAGTTGTTGAGGTTTTTTTTTTTTTTTTCTAAATTTATTTATACTTATAAAATTGATTTATTTGCTTATCTATCATGCAATATTAATTGTAAATAAATTTATATACAACAAATTATATATTAATATCTATTAAATTTTATAAATTATATATTAATATCTATTAAATTTTATAATTATTTTTTATTATTTTTAAAATTTTTAAAATTTTATATTAATTTATTAATAAACTATCACTTTTTAATATTTATTGACTGTATAAAATTATATGCTAATAATAATATATTAAATGCAAGCCCATTATAAATTTAGTCAGAAGTCCGAACCACTTACAAAAAAATGATTGAAGCATTAATTGGAGATTGTTACAAGACTTCTATATGTTGTCATTTTCTCAAAATTAATTATTAAGTTGGAAATTTGACAAAGCACAGCTGAAACGTGGGAGGAGGGAAATTACATGGAACGCAGTATCTTAAAATTTGCTCTTATTTTCTGTAGGACCATATTAAAATCCTTTTAAGGCAATTCTAGTAATTGATTAACTAATTATTAATGAAGAATAACAAAAGTAAAAGCAACTTATTATTTATAATTACAGACAGAAAATTTTTTTTAATGAAAATGAGACAGGTAAATAGAGAAAATATTGTTGATATTTAATTTTTTAATACTTTTAATCAATCGAGACATACTAACAAGAGGGATTAGCCCCATTATGAGGATGCTATGGTAATTAGTCCTCAATTGTTTTGTCATTTGATACTTTAAGTTCATAATTTTACTAGATTCTGTGCTAGAATTTCTTTATTTTACTTGTATATTATCATCGAATTTATTAAACAAAATGGGCAGCGAATGACACGACAAAAAATATATATATATTTTAAATTTTTTTGTTCAAAAGAAAATTCCAAATTTACTTTCTTATCCAAAACCCATGTCACATTGATAGCTATGACGCAGGAAAAAGCTTATCTTTATTTGCCTAGACCTGTAACATGCAGTGAAGATGTTCTAATAAGACAAACTGATGATACACTTATAGAAATATAATTTTTTATTTTTTATTTTGAAAATCATATTGACGGATGATAACTAATGATAATGATTTATTGTTACTTGTATCATGCTTCATTAATATATATATATATATATATTTTTGTAAAATTCATTTATTTTAAATCACAAAGAAGTTTCTCCTATATATTAAGTAAAAATATTATTTTATATAATAATTTTTAAAAGTATTTTAAAACACTAAAGTTAATAAAATCTAATTTACCTGTAAATGAGTGTAAACTGTAAAAGAAAGAAAACAAGTACAAAACTGGAGATATTTTGATTTCTCGGTTTAATTGATCCTTAAATATTGGATTTTTTTTTTTTGTGGGGGAAAAAAAAAACATCTTTTTTTTTTTTTTTTTTTTTTGGTATTTGACTAATACAAAAAGGAGTTAGCAAGTTGAATATTTCGGCTACAATGTCTTGGAAACGCTTTTCTCCATACACGCGCATATAAATATATATTATTATATAATAATGACAAGATGAATTATGTTCAAATACTGTTGTTAAGAAATTAAAGAATAAAATAACCGAAAAAGAAACCGCATCCAATGCCAATCCGTCAACTGAATAATTCTTTCAATCCATTTATCATATTTTCAACATTTACTGCACTTATTATCAAAATCATCATGTTCTTAAGGAATATATATATAAGATTTGAATTTAAAATTCTTTTTAATTGTTTTGTATACATTTATTTTTTAAAAAAAATATTTAATGAATTTAAATTTCCATGTGCAATTGTTTTATTGTTTCTTTTTCTAAAAGTTTCCATTAGAGAAAGATATGTTTAATTTAGCTGACAGGACAAGTGAACCGAAGATATTAATTTAAAACAATAATGCGAGCTGAGTTATGGACCATGATCTAATCAATTTTGCAAAATGAAAGTCTTTGCCGACTCTCAAAGGCGGTTGGAAATTTGAAAGCCTTTGTCGTCCCTGAGATGCTAACACGTAAACGGTTAACGCCATTTGCATGCTTGCTGAAAGCAACAGGCAAGCAAAACGATAATCGAGTCCCCACAAGTGAGGATGGGCAAAGCAGCCTTGATTTTGTACGCTTTTGGCCTCACAGACAAACAAATCGTTAACAAAACTGCACTTTATAAATCCTATCCCATTCGTCTGTCAATAGATATCTTTGTTGATAACATTTAATAATATTTAATACTAACATCTATCCAGAACTTGATAAAGCAACGATTTTATCGGTCTAGTCACCAAAATTGAGATGATAGGATCAAAATAAAAATACAGCAAAACAATAGATGCCGTTTTTAGCTTTATACCAAAGGTTCGATCTGTTGGAGGCCAATGTTTGTTTTTCGTCTCATTTTTACTTTGGAGGTGTTTCAGACTTGAATGTAAATCGATATGAGAAGGAGCTGTCAGAATATGAGAAGGGAAGTCGGTGATGCTCCTTCTTCGACAGACTTACGTCACTTTTACTGTTTATTTCGTGAATTCTTTGGGTTTGAATTGAACATGTGCTGCTGAAATGTTTTCACTCTTTTGACTCGATCTTCTGGCCTATGGGGTCTCCCTGCAGACGCTATCTTTTACGTGCAAGTTGCAGCATTTTCTTAATTTTTTTTTTTTTATAATAAAGAGAGGTTGAAATTGACTTTAATTTTTACACAGAGATTCGGAGCAGACTCCAAATTAACCAAAATTTATTAAAAGGGAGAATGAAATGCGCAGAAATGTTGGGAACTAAAGAGAGAAGAGTGGTGAACTGAAAGATGTGATCCCTCATTTTCTTTTCTTACCTTATATATGGCATATATTTTTCAAGAATCTCGAACTTGCTGCTATTTGGTGTCTATTTTTAAATAAATTAAAAATAAAAGAGAAAATGCTTGAAATCAAAATTAAATTTATTTATTAATTTTAATGCATTCTTAATTACGACATTTCATGTCTTATTTTACCTTCATACATAATAAGTAGTCAAGTTAATTATAAACAAATAATTTTATTTCTTTTGATCAGTTGATGGTGGTAGCTCTTAAGCTTTGCTTATTGGCTAGACCGAAGATTTTTTGAAAAGAAAAAGTGAATGAAACATTATAATAAAACACAAAAATTAACATTTTTTTAAAAAAAATTTCTTACTTAAAAGAAAGAAGAAAACAAAAGAAATACTGATATTTTATTAGATTGATAATAATTAAACAAAGAAAGTAGACGTATTTGCATAGGTGAGATGTGCACAAAAATTCAAGATTTAATAATTATTAATTATGCTCCGAAGGGGAGTTTAAGATGCAAACCCCAATACGCACGCCACATTACAATGAAGATTATAGAACTTATTGTTTTCGTGATTTGAATTGGCTTCTTTTATTAGATTGAAAACAATTAAACAAAGAAAGTAGACGTATTTGCATAGGTGAGATGTGCACAAAAATTCAAGATTTTATAATTATTAATTATACTCCCAATGGGAGTTTAGGAAGCAAAACCCAACACGCACGCCACACTGCGATGAAGATTAATTATGGAACTCCTGAATTATTGTTTCCTTGATTCGAATTGGCTTCTTTTATGTTTAATTAATATATTACTGAATGCAAAACAATATAATATAATATAATTTGATATGAACTCTTAACCCTTTCTGGCGGGCAACGGCAACATGGTTGGACCATGGATGACACAGAATCACCAATCCCATTGGTTCTCGTTGTTGGCTGGCAGCAATGATTGCTGCCTGCTCCCACCGCCACGGCTTTTCATTATTGGGTCTCAAGTCAAATTCTTGAATTTTACGAGGTTTTGATAGACTAATAATAATAATAATAATAATAATAATAATAATAATAATAATGATAAAATTAATTATTATAATTGTTAGATTGTATTGTCATGAGATATTATTTATTTTGAAGCAGTATATATATTATTTTTAGAGAAAAGGCACTTCAATAAAAAAATACAGTCTATATCCTTGACTAATCGATGTGAGATTATTATCTTATCCCAACACTAGCCCTCGAAGCAAGGTTATGGATTGTATAGGTAGAGTGGAAAAATTCGATCATAGATTGAGTGGTCAAGTCACCATTGTGTAAGCTGCAAATCGATTAGGCAAGTTTGTCATTGTATAAGTCGTAAATTAAGTGGATAAATTTGCTCACGATGTAAGTCATAGATTGAGTGGGCAAAATTGCTACTGTGTAAATTGTAAATAGAGTGTGCAAGTTTGCTACAGTATAAGTCGTAGATCGAGTAAGCAAATTATCACTGTGTAAGTCGAGTAAGCATGTTTACGTGGTAACTTGATGTTACCCGTTTATATACCTGAATAAGATTTCGGCCATGAACTTATGGCTTGTCGGTTTTCATAGATGGCACTATTGTTAATGTAACAATGGAGATTCCACGAGGAAACCTGCAAAATAGTAAACATGAGAAAGGCCCAGAGTTAGACTCAGGGAGAACACTCCAACACTTAAGTTAGCAAAAGGATTATGAGTAAAGGACCAAAAAAGAATAAAAGAATTAGAATAGCTCATACCTCATGAGTATTAGTCTTAGCTATTTATATAGGCTTTGCTAAGAGCTCTATTTGATATGAAACTCTAAGGCGGTAGAAGTTATATAGTAATTAAACTTATTGTCCTAATAAAGTCTGAAGTTATCCAACCATACTCTAATACTTTATCTTCTCAACGAAATCATACTTACTTGGTGAAGGGATATAACAATAATAATAAAATTAAAATTAATATTGAAATATTTTTTTAAATTAAATCACAATGATTATGATGGTTAAAAAAATGAAATAATAATTCAAAGACATTAATATTTTAGTATTTTATTAAATCATTTTTATGTAAATTAAATAATATTTAATATTAAAAATTTTAGAATAGAGTTTTTATATATTTATTCAAATATTTTAATAATAGTTATATAAATATACATTTAATTTTTATATCAAATAAATAAACAATTATTAAATAAAAATAAACAAATTAAAATATAAAATTAAAAAATAATTTATAAATTTCAAAACAATAAATTAATAACACACAGATTTTTTTTTTTTTTTTTAAGATAAGGGTGAGATCCCTCCGGTGAAAAGACGATGGATGATAAACACACGCGGCCTCAATTTTGTTGTCACATTTGCTTTCAGCTTTTTATCAATAATTGTCTCTGTAGGACTTTATTGTATCATTTTTTTATTTTCTGGGAGGATATTTAGAATTCATCTTTATATGTTTGATGGTAATGCTAAGTACATAAAATGAAATTAAAAGTATATCATAATTTTTGCATTTTAAAATTTTTTTAAAATTTGCTTAAAGAATACATGTCATCTTGTTAATATAAAAACTTCACTTTCAATAAATAAAATAATTTTTCATATACATTATCAAATTTTCAGTAAAAAAATAATAAATTTACCATTTTTCTGAATATAAAATTTTCTAAAAGAATAAATTAAATAAATAATATTATCTTTCGACAAGTAGATTTTAGGAGATCATATTTATAATTTTATATATTAAGGAGGTGCCAGGGTTTGACACTTGTTTTCCTCAAGGAAAGCTTTGACTTTGAACCTTATAAATGAAAAATACTAGCGTTAGTAGAACTTTATCCTATGCTAGGTTGATCCAGCTGGAACCAAATTAATTAAGATTTAATAAACTTGTGAATACCGAAATTTTGTTGAAAAATTATTTTAAAAGGTTAAAAAAATTACTGCAAATCTGAAAAAAAAAATATCAATTTGAAAGGATTTAAAATTTTAAGGTGAAACTTATCATCGTAATGTACATTAAACTTCTGTTTGAGTAAAGTTAGCGTCCAGTTTCTGTCCAGCATTTAAAGTCTACCATCCTCCGACGATAGGTGGTCCAACATTTTTTTTTTCGAGACTAAGAAACATGAAAACAATAGACATTGGATTTTGCTATGATCATTGGTTAAATTACTAATTATAAGAATATTTAATATTAAACATAAAAATTAATAGTTAATTTCAAGAATTTTAACACATTAGAATAATATCTTGAATAATTCTGTAATCTTAAAAGTTGCCCTTGTAATATGTTTGGATAAGAAATTTTGAAATTTTTAAGATTTTGAAATGAAGGTCTTTTGATATGCACACCAGCTTAAATAAAATTATATTGTTTGGATAAATAAATATATATATATATAACAGATATCAAAATCTGATTAGATAAAAATACTTATAATATAAAAAAATGATATTAGAGAGAGAGAGAGAGAGAGAGAAATATTGAATAAAAATATGCATTATAAGTCTTTAGATTTGTAAAAAAAAGGTTTAGATATCAGTAACAATATGAAACATTTAAAATAAAATGAATTTTATATGAGTTTTTGAAGTAAAAATTCCAAAAAATAAAAATTGCATAAAAATAAAATAAATATTAATATCCTTTTAAAAGTAACAGACTTCCTAGAGAGCTTAAATTTGCAAAAGAAATTTAAACCCTTAAAATTTTTTATTCAAATTTGATTTTTTTTTTTAAAAAAGCTTCAATTTTTATTCTATCAAATTAAATAATTTTATTTTTATAAACTTTAAAATCCACTTACAAATAAATAAAATCATTTATCCAAACATAATCTTAATATCATTTTTAATATTATCGTGATAATATAATCATCAAAGTGATTTTATTATTTGTAACTGGAAATCATCTTGTTTAATTAATAATAACTGATTATCGGGAGTTGAAGGTCACTAATTTTGGTATTACTAAGAAAATCAAAGATGATCTTATCGCTAATTTATATCAGGTTACCGTCCAAGATAATTAAGCTTTTGGTGTCCCACCATAACTCCCATTTATAATCAGTGTACTTATAAAATACAATAATCTATGTCTAATCTATAAATTATTATAATATTAATAGTCATCGTCTTATAACAATCGTCACCTTTAGTGCATATTCATATTCATTACCCTGAGACATTTTACCTCTTTCCCTCACGTGGGAAAATAGTTACGATTTTCCCAAGGAACAGAAAACTAGAATGCAAGTTTGAAATTGATGTGATGTTTTGTCAAAATAAATAATTGAAAAGGTTTGAAATTTAACCCATTCAATCAATTTTGATTTGACAACCTTGGGTTAGGTACGGTAGCGTGGTGCCGCCTTCATTGTGATTGGTCTATTAATTAGAGAAAAGTAAATTTTGTAACAAAAACAAAATATGCAATGCCTTGCGGTGCTCGTATCCTTCATTGATCATTCCTTCCGTCACAAATATCTGCCATATTTTAAACGTAACTTGAATTTATGAAAAAATATTTTGAAAATAATCTTTAAAATTATTATAAATAATATTGTTTTACTTAATTTATTATTATAAATAATATATTAATTAATTTTTAATAGTGTTTTTTTACAGTATTTATTATTAAAATAAACATAAGCAAACTATATACAGTATAATAACTACTGTCTTTCATAATTTTTCTTCGTCATTTTTTTAATTTTGGCTTTAAATATATATGTATATAAAAAATTTCTTGTCCTTTAATTTCGAATTTATTGGTCCATAAATATATAAATCAATTTATACACAAGGGAAAAATTATAAATTCTTATTAATTAATTTTGATAAAGTTTGACTCTCAGTGATGATAAATTTTAATATTAAAAAAATTATACATAGATTAATTTCAAAATTAATATCATTTTTAAGATGTTAGATTATACAATGAATTGAGAAGACTTTGTTATCTAATTCATATAATTTTTTCATAAATAAGAGTCTATCTTAAAAATTACGAGTTAAAAGTAAACAGCTTTTATTTGTAAGACTATAAATTTTAAGTTGAAAAGTTTTTGTCGATAGACTATTAATCATAATCGCATGGGATAACTTTTTTATATAATATATATATCTTTCGTAAGATGTTAGATTGTACAATGAATTGAGAAGACTTTGTTATATAATTCATACAATATTTTCATAAATAAGATTCGATCTTAAAAACTAAAAGTTAAAAGTCAAAAACTCTTACTTGTTAGACTATAAATTGTAAGTTGAAAAGTCTTTCTAGTTAGACAATTAATAATAATCGCATGGGATAATTTTTTTGTATAACATATATATATATATATATATATAT
>JBBYHM010000019.1:20072207-20099635 GCA_038381775.1 Adansonia rubrostipa | reverse complement strand
CTTTCTAGTTAGACAATTAATAATAATCGCATGGGATAATTTTTTTGTATAACATATATATATATATATATATATATCTTTTGTAAGATGTTAGATTATACAATAAATTGAGAAGATTTTGTTGTATAATTCATATAACATTTTCATAAATAAGATTAAATCTTGAAAACTGCAAGTTAAAAGTCAAAAACTTTTATTGTTGGACTATAAATTGTAAGTTGAAAAGTCTTCAAAACTCTACTTGTTAGACTATTAATCACAATTGCATGGGATAACTTTTTTGTATAATATGTAAGATGTAAGATTATACGATAAACTAAGAAGACTTTGTTATCTAATTCATACAATCTTTTCATAAATAAGATTCGATATTGAAAACTACAAGTTAAAGGTCAAAAACTTTTACATTTTAGACTATAAATTATAAGTTGAAAAGTCTTTAAAACTCTGCTTGTTAGACTATTAATCATAATCACATGGGATAACTTTTATATGTGTGTGAGCACGCACATGTTACATGAAGAGATGCAAAATGTTCAAACAAATAACATGACTCTTTTTTTAACACATCAAATTTCCCTCATTTGAAGCACGTTATCAGTAAATAAATGCATTAGACTTTATAATTTTAGATATGATTAAATAAATACGATAAGTATAAAGCATCAAATACACAAAATCTTTAAAAGACAAATTATTACCCTAGCAAAATCTATATAAACATAAAATATCTTACATGCGATTATAAAACGATAAAATATACAAATAAAATACGAATATATAAATTATCAAATTTAAAATGCAGTATATATATAATATAATATGAATATATAAATTATCAAATCTAAAATACAGCATATATATATATATATATATATATGGGCCCTTGAGCAATTTTTTTTTCTTTTTAAGAAAAAAGGAGATTCTTTGCTTTTCGCAAGTTCATTTTTGAAATTATTTTTGTAGGCTTGTAATTGGGCCAGGGTCATTCTTTTAGCAGCCGGTTAGATTATGGTCATTGGGCTAAAATAGGGTCCAATTTCTGGTCATTAGGGATGTAAGCTTGGTCTCTCCTTCATGGACTTGGGGCCTAGTTAATCTCTTACTCCAAATAATTCACGTTCTTAGCACTATTTTGAAGGAAAAGAAAATCAGGGCTAAAATAGCGGCAGTTATTCAATGGAAGGCAAAAGTAATTTATCAAATCTCTCCTCTAAAAATTAATCAAGATTTTATAATCATGAAAACAAAATGATAAATATGATCGCCATAATAAAAATATTTACAAATATAACAGCAGATTAATCCACATTACAAACTGAATTAATTACACCTCAGACAAGCGTTGAACACTGTGAAGTGAGAGGATCGAACAAGGCTGGTAACATGTATTTCCTTCCATTGAGACCTTGAGCATTGTAGGTAGCACCAGTGGTTCGATCCACTAAGAGGTCCCCAGCGTAACCTGGGAACGACCCTTTACCGTATTCTCCGGGGCAAGCGGATGCTGCCTCAAGCTGAGCGCCATTCGAGCCCATGAAATAGCCATTTCCGTATGGATTAGTAACAGCCCCTGCCAAAAGACTAGCTATGTTTATGATCATGCCGTCCACAGCCACGTCTCCGTTGGGGGCATCAAGCGCCGGTGTTTGCGGTCCGTAAATGGGCTGGTGGAATGGCCAAGCGCATTGGCCTGGGCATTGAGTCACTGAGTTTGCGACCCAGATAAAGACGGATTTTTCCTCGGCGTTTGAGCTATGAAATCCACAGTTGCTCATGCAGAAGCCTTCGACAGCCACGTCTTTGGAGGTAAGGACTAAAGTTATTCCATCAGGTTTCGAGTGGACTCGTCTAGCCAGCCAGGAAATTTGGGACTTTTTCAGAATTTTGCCAAGGGAACAGTTCCTATCAGTAACTTGATTGGCCAAGACAATACGAGCATCGCTTCTGCTGGCTCTTTTCATGTAAATTTGGACGGTGTTCCACCAATGAGAGACTAAGGGTTCTGCAAGGGAGGGACCCAACTGTTCCTTTTGTGGATTGAGAGATACTAGAAAATCATCAACGATGGATTTCTGAGCAGGTGAGAATTCACCATACCAAAGAATGGAGACAGGAAGATTTCCTTCAAGCAATGCCCCTTTATGGTAAGTCAGGGCCATGGGCGGTAGCTGGTATAGAGAGTTTAGCTTTCTTGCTCCAAGAGAAACATTGGCTAAGCTTAAGTAAACGAGTACAATAACAAGCGGAATCGTTTTGGCTAACTGATAAAAACCCATTTGAAAAACTTAAAAATTGAAACCCAGACTTTGAAAGAGACAAAGGGAGCTTGAATTTGATATTGGGATATGGGTTGAGGGGGAAGAGATGGGATATTTATAGGTGAGTTGGTACATGCACTGAGAAAGTGGCAGGGGTTGAGAGGTAGCTTTCATTGGCAGCAACGCAGTTAAAAAAAAATGCGGAGATCATGAAAACTGGGAAAAGATAAGATGAGAGATCGAGGGGGACACCATGGCGAGAATCTTCCCTTTAGTTTTTGAACCATTTTTATTTTTGCATCGAGATTTAGGAGACTTTTAGCTAATGCTTACATCGATTTCACAGCAAGCAACAAAAATGGCAACCAATAAGGTCCTACCAGAATACTACATATTGGATGGACAATGGGTTAGGAGAGCTATGGGCAGCACGTGTTTTTAAAGCTCCAACGTAGGCTGTCTCGCATTTCAATTCACTTTGGTTTTGGAATTTTTCTTTGATCGATGCTCTTACCTTACTGTTGTTGTCCGAACTATTATAGTCATGTTACATCATTAAACTGAGTTATCATCATTCAAATACCAGCTACCTTTTAGTATAAAAGATTAAAATTTGACAATTTGGTGGTTGTTTAATACTTTAAACTAGTGCCACCTTATACCTCATTCACTTGATTCCCAAAGACATGAATAACTAACTAAAATCAGTTCGTTTATGTTTATAAACTCTGCAAAACTTTGTGGTTAAATTAGAATTTGTATGGGTGGTCTAGGTGACCTGTTCCGCACGAAAAGAATCTTATGCCTAAGTATGGAGATGTAGGTAAGGTAGCTTCAGTCTTTAATTCTTTTATCTACTGCCAAAAGTGCAGTGCACTGTCGCATCATGGAACCCAGAATATCTGGTTGCTAAAACTGAACTGCTATAAGAATTAGACCAGAGACTTCCCATCAGCGACGCCTGATACTGCGAGTGGGTCACCAACAATTTTGGGGGGTTGGAGGGGATACTAGAGCTTGAATCCGAGCTATCAAGTCATTACAAGCCTCAGGTTACTCGATCAAGAGACTTTGGCATTTTGAGAATCATCAAATGGACGAAAGATCTAAACCTCCCAATCTTTCAGAATTATTTCTCAATTAATGCAAACTTGTAAACAGTAAATCTCTGCAAACTTCCATTATTTCTCAACCTTCCATTCCCCATGACCCAGCTTTCCCCATCTGTTATATCCGGATTTTGATTTTCCCCAAAAATGTTGAAAATTGAGATTAACAATCCATGTCCATGGGCAGGCTATTAATTTCACAGCAATTTTGTTTCTGTTTCTGTTTCTAATTGATCCTCAGGTATGATGCTTACTAATCCAAATTCAAATTGAATATTTCTTTGTGACCACTTGTTGCTGCTTCCTTTCCCTGCAATATAAGGAAACTGTTTTAACTTGCGATAAGCGACTGAATATGCGCATTACTCGATATAATTATGATATAAAAAAATTAAAATTAAAATTAAAATTTTATAATAAATTATATAAAATATTTTAATTTAAAAATAATTTTTAAAATAAAATATAAATATAAATAATATAAATATAAGATGAATGCAAGATTAAGATGATAGGAAAATTGAGAAACGATGGAAGTTTGCTGGTCCTCTAAATGAAATGAGTAGACATTTTTATTTCCCTGTCTACGCAATGGATGAGTATCACAATTGAATGTCGAAGTTAAGAGTTTCAAATCACCACTCGTGCAGGTTTGAAGTATTCAAAAGTTTTGGTTGACCATGTTTGCAAGTATGGTAACAAATGCAAGCTCATCAGCCCTCAGACAGGCTGGATGCTCAGTTCGGGCTCATCGGATGCTGCTGCTACTGCATGCTTTGCGGCATCCAAGGTGTCTAGGTGCGCTGCTAACTGAATATAATATGCTACTCAACAGATTTCTTCAAGGGCTATGAATTAAAAAAAAAAAAATTAACAGATGTCTATAATCACTTATTAAAGTTTTCAAAATGAAAAAATAATTTCCTGAAAGTTAGTAATTTAATGTAAAAAAACATTTTTAGAAAAAATTTCGGGTGGTTAAAAAGTCTTTATAAACACCCGAACCCATTAAAACCATAAATGAATATGAATGTCGGTCCAGCTGGAAAAATGGAAGAGTTGACATCGTCGCATCGTCATTTACTTTCAATGAAGGCTTTACTGCGGTGCCCTTCCAGGAAGTTATGAGTGGGTATTGACTTCGGAACATCGCAAAATGCTGGTTTCCGAAGTCTAATACGCAGCTAAATTCAACCCATAAATATATAAAGGCGGCAGGGAAGAACGGGAGCATTTGGCACTCAGAATATCATTAATATTCTGTCATATCCAATGCCTTACAAATACGTGATCTCTCTCTCTCTCTTCCCCTATACATATATATATAGTAGCACTAGTGTAATCGTAATTATAGTCATTGTTTTTCAATCTTATATCCATGAACATGTAAATGTTTGCGTACTTCAGCATAGTGTCAAATAGGCTTCTCCTATCAAAAAATTTTAAAATTTTTTAATTAATTTTAAGTTAAATTAATTTTATTATTTATTATATTATTAAAATATTAAATTTATAATTAAATTTAAATAAAAATTTTTATTAATGAATAATAATTCAATTACTTTAAATTTACATAAATTTAATCTAAAGTCAAACCTCTGTTGATTAAAACCTATTACGCTAAACGAGTAGCAACCAGGTCTAGTGTCAAAGCAGGGATATCATAATCATGAATTCACGATCTCTCACAGCTCTAAGATAGCGGTTTAAATTAGCGATATCATCACTAAGTCCTTAACAAAACCAGGTTAATTGCCTACAATTTCTATACACGATCTTTCCAAAGCGTTGAAACCGATCAAACCTTTTTTTCTTAAAAAAAAAAAAAAAAAAAAAGAAAACCAAAATTTTGACAGACTTAGAGACATCAGATAAGAGCCATCCATACTGCAGACAAACAAAGAGAATCAAGATGGTAACGGGCCAGGAAATTTAGTCAAAGATTTACTCGGAGTCCAGCTAGATGACCATGATCATGGTTAATTAGATTTTGAATTGCAGAAGAGGCTTAGGTTCTCAAGGGACCTGAGAAATCTTCCAAGTTGCAGTTAGAAAACTTAAAAAAATTTTGCGTTTATACAAAAGTGAAGTATTTTAATACTGATATATATGAAATGTCCGCAAGTATGT
Source organism: Adansonia rubrostipa (assembly GCA_038381775.1). NCBI lineage: Eukaryota > Viridiplantae > Streptophyta > Magnoliopsida > Malvales > Malvaceae > Adansonia > Adansonia rubrostipa. The sequence goes on along the minus strand of JBBYHM010000019.1, from coordinate 20,094,135 downwards.
GACAGGGCAGGTAATATACGAAAATCCCCATCAGACACGGTGCAGCAATAGTTTTATATTTTGAGTATTTCGGGACTTCAGGGCATTGTAAGTGGACTCAAGGGCAACTAGTTCAACAATAATATATACATTTATCTTAAGAGAATATTTTATATTAATAATCAAAGATATGAGAATCATGTGATCCTTTGTAATTAGTACATACAGCAAGTTAGTATGCCTCGTGATAGCTTCTTGCTTAGCCTAGGTTTTGGATAATTAAAAATTAAGCTCGTGAATTTAAGCTTAGATTGTTTTTAATATAATTAATTTATTTTAACTGTTCGATAGACTGTTATACCTTTAATTTGCTCTTGTAAGCAGTAACACCATTTTTTTTTTCAAGACAAAAAAATAAGTGATTAATTAGTCATGAAATATCGATCCAATAAATGTCCTCAAAATCCACATATTTTTAATTAACATAAAATTTTTCATTAATAATTATTTTTTTGTAATTTTATATTTGTTTTCAAAAAAAATAATTTGACCAATAAAAAATTATTATAATTTTTTTTAAAAAAATAAAACGTAAAATATTTTTTTCAAAAATTGAAAGAAAACTACCTCGGCGTATGATTGGTCTTTTTTTTTAGTAAGTAAAAATTATCGATCCTTGCATATACAGATCAATCCTCTAAGAGAATAAGTTAAAGCAAAGCAAGAAAAAATTAATACCTTTCAACTATAGGGATTAATTATTTTTATATTGATTCAAATGTTTTAGAAAAAAAACAACTAAAAAACAAAAAAGAAATCTTTACAAAATCAGACAATAAAAAAATTATCAATTTTTAAAAAATACATATTTTTCTAAAATATTTTTTTTTTTGCGAAATACCTTTTTGTTGAAATCAAAAGGGAAATCTTCTTCAAATTATAGCTCTGTATTATTATTAGTAGTGTTATTTACTATATTATAGTCACAGTTGTATATACTTTGCTCAAATTATATAACTAGGTCTAGCTTAGGTAGTACTAATACGGAAAATATTTGCTTTAAAAACCGGAAGAAAAACAATGCCATGCCTGCCTTTGTGATCTTCATTTAATTCAAATAAAAAATTATCATAGAAGTTATTTTTTTTTGTTTTGGTGTGAAATATTTTTTTTATTGAGTTTTGCTAGTGAATATTCTTAGACACTTTTTTAAACTTAATTAATATATTTTATAATAATAATCTCCTATTAAATTTAATATTTAATAATTTTAAAATATTTTTTGAAGATATTATATGTAATAATATTTTCGTCAAATGTATTTAAAAAATAAACAAAGTCATCAAATATTATATTTAATACGATATTATTATTATAAAAGTATAAATAATATATTAAATATATTAACCAATTTTTATCGAGCATCAAATTATTATAATAAATTTTATTATCAAAAAATATATTAAATAACCTTAACAAGAATCTAAAAGTAATTTTTAGCAAAACCCATTATTTTATGTTTAGATCTAATTAACAGGTGCATAAAAACACAAATTAAAGATTATTTTAAAAAAAATGTACATTTAATATATTAATTTTATTAAATTCAAAAAATAATGCATTTATTACAGTTTTTTATATAAATATAATACTTATATTTTTATCTATTTATTATATAGGAGAAAATATAGATAATTATGAATTAACCTTGAATTGCCAGACTTGAAAATAAAAATTTTCCACCATAGTTTACAATGGCATTAAAATGTTATATAGAGCCATATCAAAGTCGTACTTGTTACAGTTTTACAGCTAATTATTTTCAGAAATCAACAAAACATTTGAAGTAAAAAAAGAATTAATGGTTCCTTTGAAATTTATTTTAAGTTCAAACTTTAAAACCGCAACACCAACGTTAACCTGCACCACGTACACGAACAACGAAACTCTCCCTTTTTTGAAAAGCGCGAAGAAAAGCCTGCAGCTGGCTGGCTGGCTGGTCCTTACGAAACCACTGCCCAGTGGCACAGCTGTTCCTCGGCTCGTGTTAGCTTGATCCAGTTAAGCCTATTAACCTTCCCCATTTTTAAGAGCCGCAAGCGCGTACTGTCACGTACAGCTTCACCTTGGATACCCATGCAGACTTCTTCTCCCCTTTACCCACTCTCTGACTGCCAGTCTGTCTTCCACAACGTTTATGTCATCTGCTTCCATTTTCCCTCATTTACCCTTCTCATCTTTGGTCAAGTATTGAAAAAAACCAAGGTTGTTTTGGTCTGTAAAGGGTTTTGGTTTCAAGCGACGAAAAGAAACTAACTTCCGCAAGAAACTTGAATTCACGCGATTTCTGTATATTGCCCTTCACGACTATGTTTGATTGGTGGGTGAATTAAAATGACCTGTTGAGCGGACGAGGGAGACTGCGTTTTCTTTTCTTCTTTTGAATTAAAATTAAAAACTTGCGAATGGGGTTGAATGGTTGGGTCTCTTTCTTTTAGCTTGCTGGCGAAGCTGCAAGGCAGCCCCAAAAGGCCAAAACCTTTTTGTTGTTTTTTCTTAATTCAAAAAATTAATTAAACTTCAATAAATAAACTAATTTTTCAGCCCTATATATATAACCCTATTCTGTTCTCTCAAATCCACACCTCAAAAACGCAAATCCAAAGCCTTCCAAGTCGGCCTTTTCTTCTTCTTCTTATTGTTATTATTTTTAGTAAAAAAAACAAAATGGCTTCTTTCGTTTCTAAAATTTTCTTGGAAGTTTTCCTTGTGATCTCTTTGTTTCAAATCTCTTTGGCTGGGAGGAAGCTGAGTGAGTTGGTGCAAAGCCAGACTCAGCTCTTGACATATCACAATGGTCCCCTTCTCTCGGGTAAAATTACAGTCAATTTGATTTGGTATGGCAAGTTCAAGCCTTCCGAGAGGGCTATTGTCTCTGATTTTGTTACCTCCCTTTCCTCTCCTACAGCACCATCTCAAAACAACCAACCCTCGGTTGCCCAGTGGTGGAAAACCACCGAGAAATACTACCACCTCACCTCTAAGAAATCGTCGCTTTCCCTGTCTTTGGGAAAACAGGTTCTTGATGAGAACTATTCACTTGGGAAGTCACTAAAAAACAAACAAATTGTTGAATTAGCCTCAAAGGGTGACCAAGAGAATGCTATTAACGTTGTTTTAACGGCATCTGATGTTGCTGTTGAAGGGTTTTGCATGAGCCGCTGTGGGACTCATGGGTCTGCCTTGGGCTCTAGCAATGGACGCAACATCAGGGCCAAAAAGTACTCCAAATTCGCCTACATCTGGGTTGGTAACTCCCAGACCCAGTGCCCTGGTCAATGTGCCTGGCCATTCCACCAGCCAATCTACGGACCACAAACCGCACCTTTGATCGCACCAAACAACAACGTGGGTCTTGATGGAATGGTGATAAACTTGGCTAGCCTCCTGGCCGGGACTGTCACGAACCCTTTTGGGAATGGTTACTTCCAGGGCCCAGCTGAGGCACCATTGGAAGCTTCATCAGCTTGTCCTGGAATTTATGGTAAAGGGGCTTATCCAGGCTATGCCGGAAACCTACTGGTTGACCCGACAACTGGTGCTAGCTACAATGCTCATGGTGACAATGAAAGGAAATATTTGCTCCCCGCTTTATATGATCCTGCTACTTCATCTTGCTCAACTTTGGTCTAACAATTTGAAGCATCCTATTAGCTAACTAGTGTTATTAGCAGAATGTACACGGTTTATATTTAATTCTTTTATTTGTTATTTTATTTTGATTATGCAGATTATAATAGATCAGCAAACTTCTTTGGTTTGCTTTTTTCTTTTCATAAGTGGCAATTCTTCCTTCGGAGTTTTATGTAGAACTATTAAATTAATGATTAATCACCCTAACAATTGGTACGAATTTGGTGAAAAATCTATGCAAAAACTTTACTCGGGAAGGAAACTTCCATTTCTGCTTTTCCAGTTGTCTTGGCCCAGCTTAGGAAGAGGGAACATTACCAGCAAGATGGGAGCTGGGGCCTAATAGGAACGGTAGCCATTTTTCAAGCAATTATAGACTTTTTTTTAAGGTAATTTTGCCTAGCATATTGCCTTGTCCTCAGACTTTGTGCGTCTATTGTGGGAAAAGGGGAATGAAACCAGATGCTCTGCATTATTCACGAGACAATATTTGCTAAAGCAGTTTAAAAATACCATCAATATGAAGGCACGTTTCAAGGAAATTTGCATTTTTGATATGTGAATGATTAAATGTCTTAATTCAGTACGTTATTACTCTCACCACTAAAAGCAATTCATTTTTACAAGTTAGTTTATGCTTTTACCACGAGTAAAGTTCATAATTCAGTTTTTCCAAAAAAAAAAAAAAAGCATAATTTAGTAAACTTACATCTAATGTGATGCGGTGACATCTCTTTTACTCAAAAGTGAATTTTAATGATCCTAAATTCAAATATTGATATGAGAAACGGTAATCGGTCAATAAAGCAAGAAAAATTACTTCCATTATCAATAAATTAGTAAGCTTTATTTGTTTTTTTAATGAAGAAAATGAAAATAAAACCAATTATAAGCCATTAAGTTACAAAACATTGTCTTCAAAATTTCTTCAATTTTAGGCATTTTACAAAAACATATATCAATCACTAAAGATATCAATTACTATTTGGTGATTTCAATTTACTTCAGTGAATCAGTATCCATCACCAACTGAAGTGCGAATTGTTAACGGTTAAGCTCAATATTATTAATTGTATATATAAAATCAAATTAGAAATTGTAAATATTTTTTAATATAAAGACGAGATCATGGTGTTTTAAACTAAAATTGTTAAAATATTTTATAATTATTTATATATTATAATAAGTTGTACAAATGATAAATAATTTATAATCCACAATGATTTTAATAGTATTTATTATATCAATAACTGTGATAAACACGATATAATCAAAATTATATCTCCGTTGTAAGTTAAACCTCTGCCACTATATTATTGATTTTTGGATGGAAATCAAACAAATTCGATTATCATTACCTTACATATATAGAAAAAATAATAGAAAGAAAATGCCAAAAAAAAAAACATCAAAAATCATTAAAGGTGCTTACATTCGGCGACACATAACTTTGCTACATGTACATGTTACACAGAAACATGACATGTTTAATGTATTTACATTATTTTTGTTTTTAAGTTTTTGTTTCTCTCCAATGATTCTCAATTATGAAACCTTTGATAGTCCAGCAAAACCTTTGATAGTCCAGCAACTTGCACATTTTTTTTTTATCAGAAGCCATTCTCCACCATTGGCCAAAAAAAAAAAAAGTCATCCCCCACCATTGGCTGCACAGTCCCAAAGACAGAATAAATCAATAACCTTAACCTTTTGGACATTCCTTAAACCTATTACGCGTTTTCCCTCTGCATGCAATGTTTCCTCCACTGACTCAATAGTCAATAGCACTCAATTTTGTCCTCTTCTTTTTCTTTTTAGGCACGTCTCTTTTGTGTGTTCACCCACCCTTAGCTGGCTTGCAACTGTATTATTTTAACCACTCTGGTTCGGTTGAGACTTGTGAGAGCGAGAGTCTTCATTCAAATATAACGCGTCATTTGGCTGGCATGGCTTCACGCCCCAGTCCCTTTACTTTTCTCTTAATTTTCGGGTCTTTCCTCCCACTTTCTTTCCTCAAAAAAACTGCCCTATAAATACATTCTTTTTCCTTCAGTTCTCTCCATCCGAAAACTTACAAAACATTTCATCTCAACTCTCTTCTTCTTTCTGAGTTCAGTTCTCTGATCACTTAAATAGTTTCATCAATCAATTTCATCATGGGTTCGTTGGATATTTCCAATGCTGTTCTGTTTCTTGTTTTCATGGTCTCTGTGCTACATTTCACCGCAGAAGCAAGGATGCTTGCTGGGTCAGACGGAACCGAGCAGCCGTTGTTATTCCAATACCACAAAGGCCCTCTTCTAGCTGGGAAAATCACTGTTAATCTCATTTGGTATGGCAAGTTCAAGCCTTCTCGACGTGCAATTGTCTCCGATTTCATTGCTTCCGTTGCATCTTCCAAGCCCACGGTAGCTCAACCCTCTGTTGCCACATGGTGGAAAGCCACAGAAAAATACTATCAGCTCAGCAAGAAACCTGCCTCTCTTGCCCTATCATTGGGTTCACAAGTCCTTGATGAGAACTACTCCTTGGGAAAGTCACTAACGAATCAACAAATGGTAGAATTAGCATCAAAGGGTGCTCAGAAAAATGCCATTAATGTTGTCTTGACATCAGCTGATGTGGCCGTCGAAGGGTTCTGCTCAAGCAGGTGCGGAACCCATGGTTCAGCTTTGGGTTCAAGCGATGTTCACATTAAGGGCAAGACCTCTAAGTTTGCTTACATTTGGGTTGGAAACTCAGAGACACAGTGCCCAGGTCAGTGCGCTTGGCCATTCCACCAGCCCATCTACGGACCACAGAACCCACCTTTGGTTGCACCAAACAATGATGTTGGTCTCGATGGAATGGTGATCAATCTAGCTAGCCTCTTGGCCGGGACTGTCACGAACCCATTTGGAAATGGCTTCTATCAAGGTCCGAAAGAGGCACCACCGGAGGCTGCATCTGCTTGCCCCGGGATTTATGGTAAAGGGGCTTATCCGGGCTATGCCGGGGACCTCCCGGTGGACCCCACAACTGGTGCTAGCTACAATGCACATGGTGTCAACGGGAGGAAGTTTCTACTTCCCGCTTTGTTTGATCCTTCAAGCTCAACTTGTTCTACTCTGGCTTAAAAAAAAAACTTGAAACATAGTTCACATAAGACATGCCAGCATGTCAGTGTACAAATTACATTTTAGGCAGCATAATTTTGCGAAAGATTCTTTTATTGTATTTTTATTGAAATTATTCTTTTTTCTATCATGGTTGTATAACAAATTTACACTTAAAATATTTTCTCCTAAATTTAATTTGATGATGCTCAATGTTTATTTATATCAAACTATATATATAGATTTAGTTATATAATAGAAGGTAAAAAACTAAATATTAAAAAGAAAAAAGCTTTTTAGAGAACTAATTTAGTTTTAATAGTGCCTGATAATTTATAACGAGAAAATGTTGAAGAAATAATCATTTCGTTTTTCAATATGGATTTCGATAACAAATCTTTTTAGAGAATTAGTTTACCTATTATTTATATTAATATAATAATCAACAGTTAATTTAATGGATTTTAATGTATTAAAAAAATAATTTACCTAATATTGTACAGACAAAATTATATGTTTTAAAAATTAGAAGATATTGGTAGCTGTAAATTCATTGAAAAAACAAAGGAAAAGGCAACAAAGTTCTGATTATCTTAGCTAAACTTATCATGAATGTCCATTTTTACCATTTTTTTTTTTCGGTTTCTTAGTTTGCTTTCAAATTCATTTAATTTAACTAATAAATATGTTATTATTAAAATATTTGAATAAATACATAAAACATCGCAATATTTTAATTGAACAAAAATTTAAGATTTTAAATGTTTAATAACATTAAAATATATTTAAAACTAATTCATTCATGCATCTTTAAATTAATATTTTTAATATATTTTTTTTATTTCTACTCATTCTAAATTTATAATATTATTGTACTAATGCAACATGAATCTTGATACTTAATTTAATATCATCATTATAATAATTATTTGCATAATTATTGGGTTTTTAGTCTTATCAAAATTCATTCAAATAAACTATGTCAATTAACACTTATAGGGGATAAGGATCATACTTGTTTAAAGACAAATTGGATCGGATTTGAATGTAACATTAATTAATTTAAATAAATATAAATTTATTTAAATTATTTTTTATTTAATAAAAATTATTTAAAATTAATTATAAAATAAAATATTTAATATTTTTAAATAATAAAAAATTTAATTTCAATTAATTTTTTTTTTAAAAAATTTAAATCACAGTGACCACGCCCCTGGTAGGGACCTCCCCAAGCAATGCTTTCCCAGTCAACATTATGCACACATTGAATGGAAGGACAAGGCAGCGTAAAGACATGCCCCATCTTTACGCCATACGCTTAGCCACCTAGAGCCCACGTAGCAGCGGCAGCACGCCGACCATCCCCCACTTCATGACTTTTACGACAAGCCGGCCGACGATCCATCCTCTCCCACGCGTGAGCTTTGCCTGGAGTCTTAACCAAATATTAAGTTATCACTGTCTCAAAAGAAACAAAGTAATAATAATAACAATAGTGTATGCACCAATGAATACCTTTCCGACCTTTATTTTGGTGTTAGTGCTTTAGCCTTTGCCACACGGGAAATCTTCCGACGGATACTTGCAATTTCAACCGTTGACTTCATTTTTCGTTTTGAAGGGGGCAATTATTTACCTAATCTAAAGTTTTGTCCAAAGTAAGGAGTTGGTGTTTCAAATTTTCCTCAGTTTGCTTGTCTAATTCAAGAACAGAACTGTCGATCAGATGAAATGGGGAAAAAAAAAAAAAAGGGTCTTTTGAGCTTTGATTTTTAACATCTTAACCAACGGTTAGGCATGTAAATAGGAATTTACTGCAAAAAACAGTCTCAATAATATGTTAAGTGAATAATGTATCATTAGTCCAGTACTCTTGTTTTTAAGGGCTTTTGAGTTTTAATCTAATTCATTCATAGATCAAATTATTCGTTTAACTCAATAAACTCGATTTCAATTGAAATGAAGTTATAGGATGACATTGTAATATGAATCAAGTGAAGTGATGCAAATTATTATTTAATCAATAAAAATATTTTTATTTAAATTTAATTACAAAATATATAAATATAATATAATTTTTTTAATATTTTAATATATTTCAAATGATGAAATAGATTTTTTGACTTGACGGATTAAGCTCGAGTCAAACTTAAATAAAGTAAATTTTTTTACTAGTTTGATCTTATTTTACTTGACTCACGTATTCATTTGATTTTAATATAGTTAAAATTATTTATAAATTACAAAATTCATTACTCAGAAAATAGAAGTAAAAATTGTAATTAATTATAAGAAAAACTCTTTATTACCTTACCAATGTGGAGATAGAGACAACCTACTCAACTAGCATACTAAGCAATCTGATATAATTATCTTGAATAACCTCTTAAAATACTAAGATGAGCACCAAAACCACCCTAAAAGAGTGGTGCATGTCTCTTAATTTGCCGACCTCCCTTATCCCAAACTTACAATATCATTAAACCAACTCGTGCAAAAAGGCTACATTTCCTTTTTTTTTTTTTAATTTGCTTTCTTGTGAGGCATAAGCTTAGCCCTACATAATAATACGTGGGAATCAATTGGGCAATAGTTATCATAATAGAATAATAAGGAATAAATAAAAGAAAATTATAATATATAAAATAGCTTAAAATAGTTCACCAGCAAATTTAGTCGGATACAATATATTCCTATCTGATTTAGTAAGAAAATATTAAAAAATTATTTATTAATTTATTAATTTTAATTTATCTAATAAAATTTAAAAATTTAATCGATAATTTAACTCATAAATTAATTATTAAAAAAGCCAAAATATTGAACCATTATCATCTTGACATAAAGACCTTAGCAAAGGATCCACCCTTTGATTTCACTTTAAAAACGACCATTAACCTCGAAATTAAGGCGGCCGACTTCTCTTTAATGGTAGTTTTTTTGGCCCCATCCGCAGGATTATTAATCGCTAGAAAAGAAAAAAAAAAAAAAAAAGATCTCCACTTGATAAAGTTAGCCATCCGTGATCACTCACTGCTTTTGACAAACTGGGATTTTAGAATATGACCCAATCCGATACTTTAATCATTGGATTCAAGCCCTCATAATACTGCCGAAATCAGTTGTTTTCTTTTTAAAATCAATGGGCACTTTAAAATGTAACTTGTTTTTCTAGATTAAGCCACAGTGTGGGGGAATACGTTTGGTAGTAATTTATAAATGAAACTAGCTGGAAAGCACCATGGATTATATAAGTAATGTGCATGTATGGTTAAATTATTGCTTCAACAACCTAGATAATACAGGGTTTTTAATGAACTTGGTAATTAAAAAATTGATTCGTATATTAAAGCAGGTTCTTAAGCTGGTTTTAGTTTATTGAAAATTAAATTAAAAAAAATTAGAAGGAAAAGAAGAGTAGAATATGTATATGGCTTTTATTTCAAATGATATATTTATTTTTTAAAAAAAAATTAATAAAATTAGAGTACGATATTTCGTATTTATATATTCGTCTATTACAATTTTTTTTAGACATTTGGTTTTCTTCGAATTTGATTTTATTGTCCATTATAAGTACTTCACTTTCCCAACTAAAAGCTACAAACAATAAAACTAGCTTCTACTAATTCGGAATTAAGTCCAATATCCATTGAAATAGCAGTGTCCTTTGCTTATGGGATTTAAACGAAGTTCCGACGTCGGAGATAAGGAGGAATCCTTTTTATAAAAATGACTGAAATATGAGTAATCCTGCCTCGTCAAACTCAACTTGTAGACATCAAATATCTCAAAGCTAACTGGCTAAGCTTAAGCCCTTTGTCGTTTAGTTACGAAAAGATGATATAAAAACATGTTTTTAATTTAATTATCATAATATCTGTAATACATATATTATAATTATATTTAAAATTTTTACATATTTAATAATTTTTATCAATTAATAAATATTAAAATATGTTTATACACTATAGAATTTACCGGCCAATGTCGTCAAGATTTGTTAATGTTAATTACTATATGATTTATAATAAAAATATTTTATTAAATATAATAATTAATAATTTTATTTATTATTTTTAATATATTTTTATATAATAATTTTAAAATAAGGTCCAAAAGCACTGTATTGAAAATCCACACACACAATTACCAAATCCACTACAACAGTCCCACTCCGCACCTTCAATAAAGACGTCACTCAACGAATAATAGTCTCCCCAATTAGTTACTGGTGCATATTTATTGTTTATAACGCAGAAGGATCAGACCCTTACGCGGCTCCATTTAAACCCAACATTTCTATTTGTTTTCACCAGCTGTCCCCTCCCCTTCTCACGCACTGCACCCAACCCGCCTATAAATACTGGCTTCATTGCTTTTCACTGCCGCCAAGCCCAAGTCATCATTCATAGCGCCTCAATCTCGGTTGTTTATTTGAATTTTCGTGGCTGCCATGCCTTTCTTTTCACTTCTTCTGCTCCTCCTTTCCTTGGCTTTGCCATCCGCTTCCTTCGCTTCCAGTAGAAAACTCTCGGCCCTTGTTGATGAACAAAAACAACCCCTCCTTAAATACCATGACGGTCCTCTCCTTAAGGGTAATGTTACTGTTAATCTCATTTGGTACGGTGACTTCTCCTCCACACAGCGTTCCGTAATCGTCGACTTTTTGAACTCTCTCAGCTTCCCAAAGACAACGTCGTCCCCCTCGGTCTGGTCGTGGTGGCAGACGACTGAGAAATACAGGGGAGGTTCGAGCAGCGTCAGTGTTAGGAAACAAAGTCTTGATGACAAGTACTCTTTGGGGAAAGCTCTTAAACTTTCCCATCTCACGGCTTTGGCTTCGAAAGCTGGATATGGGAATGGTAACGTGGTCAACGTTGTTTTGACTTCCGCTGACGTGGCGGTTGATGGTTTCTGCATGAGCAGGTGCGGGACACATGGTTCGGGTCGGATTGAGAAGAGACGGTTCCCTTATGCTTGGGTGGGTAACTCAGTGACTCAGTGTCCGGGTTATTGCGCGTGGCCATTTCATCAACCAATTTACGGGCCGCAAACTCCACCCTTGGTCGCTCCTAACGGAGACGTCGGGGTTGACGGGATGGTGATTAACTTGGCAACCGTTTTGGCGGGAACCGTGGTGAATCCGTTCAATAACGGGTACTTTCAAGGGCCGGCGGAAGCGCCACTGGAGGCAGTGAGCGCGTGTACAGGGATATTCGGCCAAGGAGCATACCCGGGGTATCCAGGAGAGGTTTTGGTGGACAAAACGACGGGGGCTAGCTATAACGCAGTTGGGGTTAACGGGCGTAAGTATTTGCTCCCAGCGATGTGGGATCCCCAAACATCGACTTGCAAAACACCGGTGTGAACTGTGAAGCAAACAAAGCTGACAATGCGAAAGACGGATACCTTGATGTTATTATCTATAAGATGAACTCTATTCTGTATATAGAAATATTGGGATACTAATTTTTCGAGTGACCTTTGTATATCGTATTTTGGCTTACTAAAAAATAAAAAAGCTTGACAAATGAAGATCCGTGTTCTGTTATTGTTCAAATTAGGGTCACTCAAGGGCCATACTAGTTTTTAAGTCGTGACCTAGTAAATGTTAGATATTGGCCTTAGAAAGACGCAAAAATGGTGCCATATTGTCCATTGCCTACGGGAACACTCGCAACGAAAACCACCCCGAAAGTCATACGTCAACATCTCGACGCTTCCTTCATCGACATGGAACCATTCCCCCAACCCCCCCCCCCCCCCCGCGACCCCCACAAGACCAAGCCTCCCATTCCCACCGTCAACCGTCCACCACCATCCCTACCACAGGAAACTCTTGCAATTGCCTCGGCGAAACAACTTTAGCCCTGCCACCGCAATCCCCAACTTTCTGGCCTTTCCCCTCCCCCTTGGTACCGACCCACTCGTGCCTCCGCCTCAAACCTCCCTCCAAACAATAACACCTAAGCCATAATCCTCGCCTCCTTTCCTCAATCCCAAAAAGTCCCCACCATCACTCCTCCTTTCCACTTCCAGACCCCAACCAAAAAAATCACATCCCCCGATGACATCCGTAAATTCCACGACTCTCCAACTTCAGAAAACTTTCTCGGATTCATCGTAGCCTTGTCCGAATCCATCCGTGGCCGTAAAATCTCTGATCCATGCGATGAAGCCCCCACTATCTCCAAAATTGTCTCCATTGTCGAAATCCTGGTTCTCTGGGTCGACCAAATCCCACCCGTACAACAATCCTCTCGGTACGGCAACATATCTCATCGAACCTGGCATGAAAGCTTGACTGAAAACGCCGAATCTCTGATGCTTCAGTTCCTTCCCGACGATCTCATGCCCTCCACCGTGGAAATCGTCCCCTATTTCACTGAAAGCTTCGGGAACTCAAGCCGAATCGACTACGGAACGGGCCATGAAACCAATTTCGCTGCCTGGTTATATTGCTTGGCCAGAATGGGGATAATTAAGGAAGAAGATTGCCAAGCTGTGGTGGCTAGGGTTTTTGTCAAAGATTTAGACTTAATGAGGAAGCTTCAGCTTGTAAATTGCTTGGAACCTGCTTCATAAGTACATGAAGCCGAAATCGATTAATAATGAGGATATTTTGGAGAATTTTTCGAGTAAGTATATGCATCTTTCATGTATTGGGTTTATAAAGAATGTGAAAAAGGGTCCATTTGCAGAGCATTCGCCGCTTTGGATGATATAAGTGCAGTGCCTAATTGGAATAAGGTGAATACTGGGTTGCTTAAGATGTATAAAGCTGAGGTGCTCGAAAAGGTTCCTATTATGCAACATTTCCTCTTTGGATGGCTCATTAAGTGGTAAACTTTTGTTTTAGGTTTAATTGCTTATTATCAACTAGAATTTCGTGTTAAACATTTTGTGCAATGTTGGTTCTGTTTAGTTTGATTTTAGCTCATGGTTACTAAAGATCATTGTCTGTTGCATCTCACTGGCAATGGTCCTTGCTAATCGCTGCAAACAGAGTATTTGGACGGAACTAATCATGAGGAACCCTGCAATTTCTAGTTCTGACCTTTTGTTTGAGGCACTTAAAGCCTGCTTTCCTCTTTTTTTTTTTTTTTTAATTTGGTAGTATTTTTATGTATATTTTCATGGCTATAAAATATGTACTAGTGCCACCTCGATATTTGCCAATAGAATCATGGTTAACATTGCTTGGTTTCTGATAACTGTCTGATCTTAAATTAAGCTATTTTGCATGAATCTATAGAGAAAAGGTGCTTCTTTTTAGAAATGCTATGCAATTGGTAGATTGCTGGAAATTGTGCCCCAGAACTACAACCCCCTAACCCTCCCAGATTTTGCCTTTATTAGTACCTAAGTTACTTTAAACAGGTCTATGTAGGAAATGTAGCAAACGTCAATATAGCGTAGATAGTTGTTTCTCTATCCTTTTGAATAGATGTTTGTTTGCCTCCTTTGAAGCAGTATTTAGTCACTTTGAAAGATGGAAATATTGCTGGGTGCATGGTTACCCAATTCACACTTTGCAATAGATCATTCTATGTTGAATATTTCCACCACATAGCCAAGCATCCTAAACCTCGTCACTGATTTCTCCTCAAGTTAACATGACCATTAATGCGTATCAAACTATTTGCCTGACGAATTAATCATCTGTTCTTATTTAGTTGTCCTAGAGTACGATGATGGAACAAATTGAGAAGCTTCCATTGAGTCATATGGATAATTAATTACTTTATAAGTTGTATTTGAATCATTTCCCTTTTCTTTGCTTGTTGAACGAAGTCTTCTGCTGTATGTTTTACACTTTTGGTAAATATTTCTGCTGTCCTTGCTAGGATGTGCAGTTATTTATCCACCATTGCCCTTTGTTTTCTGTATATCGGTCATAATATTGGGCCATATGATTTAATTTGGTGATGTCATGACGTTGTTACGCTGTATGGAAATCATTCATGGGTCCTGAAGGCGGATACTTTTTTCTTTATTGAGGAACACGATTAACACTTACCTGTGGTGAGATTTACTGTGTTAGCTATCTAACATGCCTAGTAGAACGTTTTAAAGAGGCAAGAAAGGAATGTGCGATTTATTAGTGTTATGATACAACCAATCCTTGCTTCCACATTTATAGCATTTTGCTATTTCAGCTTAGAATCTCCTCAGTATAATATACAAAACAAGTATTGGGCCATGTGTGATGGGTGATGAAGATTTTTTTGTAGTCAATCTTTTTGTTCAATTGAGATGCTTTCTTTAAAGCCATTCAAGGTGAATAATTCATCTTAGAATTTCCTCTAATTCATGTATGAAACAACCTTTTGAGCAGTATGGGATTAGAAGATGAAGATCAGGTATTTAGGTTGAGGCCACTCTTATTTCTAATTGTGATGCTTTCTTTTAAAGTCATTCTAGGTGGAGAACTCATCTTTCTGGGACACTTTTTTGATGATTGAAGCAGACGTGCACCAACCTCAATTGAATGATTTTTAATTTATTAATGATAAGGCTTAACTAGGGGACTCTGTTTAACTGATTTATATCAAAGCTTTGGATCGTTTTCATGTGTAGTTGTGGTGTTTACACTTTTTGTCTCTTTCCATTGAAGCTTTGATAAAAATGCTTGGTCGCCAGTTCTGTCACGTACGTTGTAACATGTTGTAGGTTAGTGAAACAGAAAAATACTAGATGCTTGCTATATTGCTATTATTATGTTATAATAGTTGGAATTATCAAGACATCTTTTAATTAAGATTTCGTAAAACTTTTTAACTAATTCCTCTGAAGTTTTTCAGGGAATAATCTTTTATGGAGACACATGGTAAGGAGCCAAGAGAATTCTCTAGTTCCCTTTCCAGATTTCATGACAGTTGTAGCATTAGACAATTATCCCATTTTGAATATAATATCTATAGTTCCATGAAATGAATTCATTCAGTTGTTTCTCTTTTTTTTTTCTTCAGTTTCCAGCCCATTCTAATTAGCTTGTACAGGTGGAGCTTCCTTTTTATTTTTTAAATTGACATTTTGCTTTCTGATGGAAGTCCGCCTGTTCTGTTAAAATGCTTATAGCATGGAATTAATGTTTGGCAATATTTATGTACAGCAATTAGCGTTCAAGTCGGGGGTGAATGTTGAATTTTTCTTTTTTTTTTT
Source organism: Adansonia rubrostipa (assembly GCA_038381775.1). Taxonomy (NCBI): domain Eukaryota; kingdom Viridiplantae; phylum Streptophyta; class Magnoliopsida; order Malvales; family Malvaceae; genus Adansonia; species Adansonia rubrostipa. Next base: position 20,078,197 of record JBBYHM010000019.1, on the reverse strand, counting down.
TCTTCTTGCCTAAGAAGAGGTTGCAGCAACTTGAGAATAGAGGAGAAAGGTTTATAGACGTTGACATTTAAATTTTATATTTATTAAATACCATTTACTAGGTATAGATGCATAAATCAATGAATTTAAATTTGACATTAAGTCGGAGTTAAAATCTTATTCATCTTTTTCAGTAATAACTTCACGCATGTCGCAATGCATTTATTTAAAGAAAAAGAAGGACAAAAGCAAATTCATTTTAGGACGAACATTATTACTAAGTCGGATGGGATTTTAATAGAACATCGGAAACACGTTTGATATTTTAGTGAAGCCAAAAGTGAAGCCAAAAATTGGTTTTATGTTATTTTAATTTTATATTTTAAAAATTTTTACAATCGATAAGATTTGATCATTTAATTTTTTTTTAATTTTAGATCGTAAAATTAAATTTATATATATTAATTATTTATTATATTTAATATTTAATTTATTAATTGAAACGTTTGAAGATGATTGCAGATTTCACCAAATTGACCGTTCGGGGTTTTTTTCCTTTTAATCATCATCTATCCCTGGCTCGAAGACCTGTGCCCAAACTTCAACCCGCTTTCATGGAGAGACTCGTAATTTGTGTATTTTACTTTGTTGAAGTCGTATTTTAATTATTTTTATAGATATAATTTTTATTATATAAATAATTTAGATTATATAAATTTTAAAATATTTATATATTCGTATTATATTTTAATTATTTTTTAAATTATATTTACATAATCATATTTAATATTATTAATTTTATTTTATTTTTCTGTTGATTCAACCTAGTTACCTTCCATTTCAACCGTCAAAATTCTTGCTTATAGGAATTCTGGACTGATATAAGAAATGTAAACAAAATAAATATATACACTCTTTTAGGCATATAGATGGATCAGAGACACGCATGCAAAACAAATAAATAAATAAATCCAGGCCCAAAATTTCAGAAATTCCTCGTCCAAACTCAGAAAATAAACATTTATTTAATCAGCACTGATCTTCAATTTTATCATTTTTTAAATGATTTTATATTTTTATTATTAAAATAAAATATTAACTTTTAATTTGTATTTAAATAAACATTTAATCTATAACGCGAATGGGTATAAATTTTTAATTTTTAATTTTTATTTAAATAAATTTTTAACATAAATTAGTCTTTTATTTTAAGTCTGATTTATTTATCGCTTTATCTGGACTTTAAATCCTTGTTGCTATGAATTAAGGCTAATGTTTTGGTTGCAACATTCATGTTTTCTATATGGCGCCTCAATGTCTCTAAAACCTACATCCTTGAGGAGATTCAGCTAATTTGGCATAATTTTATTTTAGTATTTTCTTTTCAAATCGGTTCTGATTAGAGATCGATGGCACCCACCTGCCGATCTCCAAACGGCGGAGCCCAGGATTCCCATTTGGTCCCCTGTTAGTGTTAGTCTGTCAAGCTTCCAAAGATGAGACTAAATTCCTGCATGTGTAAAACTGCCAGGATGTGGACTTCCTTAGATTGAACGTTCTGTGTAAAGACAAAGCACCAAATCACCAGCTGATACGTATATCATCTATCATTTTCTCCTTTATTACATCGTTTTCGTTGTCACCCTTACATTTTATTTTCTTCATCTTCTGTATCCTTCAATTCAGGTAACAAAATGATTAAAAGGAATTTTAAAAAATGGGTGGGTTTTTAGCTTGTAATATTCAAAGATCAGACTTCGTTATGGGTGGAAACAGATTGAAATTTTCAGACTCGAAATGAAACAAAAATCATCACAGATTTTAGGCATCGAAAATCCTTTACATGTAAAAAATGTATTATAGATTAATGGCGACTCAACTGAAGGTCGCATTAACTCCCTTTCTCCTCCAATTAATCCTCAGAATTCATTTGCGAACTTCAAACAATGTCAGTACACAGTAGTAAAAAAGAAAAAAAAAATATTGTTTGGTGGTTTGAAAGATTTGCGAAACAAAAAGTCAAGGCATTGGAACCCGAAGCTTTGACAATCCATGGCCATTTGGCCAATAAGCCTAAAGCAACCATTGAAAGTATGTAGGCTGATAAAAAAGAAGATAACAAAGGAGCCCGCTCAGCAGCTTGCTGCCTAACCATGTTACCATGACGACCTTTCCACCCTCGAAAACCCATTAACCAACCGACTCGTGTCGGTTCCACCCTTTACTCTTTTCTTTTTTACCTCACCAATTACTTCTCTTTCTTAAACCGCACACAAAATATCTTAATTGGTTTCAGTCATATTCAGCATTTAACTTTTCACTCTCAGTTCAAAAAGACATGAAAAAAAAAAACCAATGCCTTTGTCATTCCAAATTATGTCATTAACAATCCATTTTTCGCAGTAAAAGCTAGCCCTCCATTCCTTCTCTTCTTCTCCTTCTCCTTTAACTAAAGAATAAATAGATATATATAAATCCCAGCTTTGCCGAGTTTTAACCGTATATTTATATGTATAAACGTATTTATATTTCTTTTTCCTTCTTTTAACTCTTTGTTCTTACTTTGGGTTTCTTGTTCTTCTTTGCTGGGTTGCATTTGATGCCTTGGTTAGGTGGGTAGATAGAGTTGTTTTTGTTGCTTTCTTTTCTTTTTCCTTTTTCTTGTTATGAGTTACTTTTCTTTTTTCCTTTTTTTTTTTAACTCAGTGTTTGAGCCTGATAAACTGGGATTCTTTTTGCATAATCCAAATTGCAAACAAGCCAAAAGGAAAAACTTCAAGAAAACTGAAGTAAATTAAGGTAATCCATCTTAGATTTTCTCCTTTCCTTTCCTTTCATTTTTTCTTTTTGGTTCAATTCCTATTTGTTTGTCATGTTCTATGCTGTTTTCCAAGTATGGAAAAGTACACCATTTCTAAGTTGTTTCTTAGATCCTAAGTTCAATTAAGAATATCAGTTTTAACTCCTCCAGACAAGTTGTTTTCGTACTTTATTTAGTTGTTCATTTCTTTCCTCTTTTTTTTTTTTTCTTTTAAGTTATGTCCATGCTTGACATGCCTTTGAAACTTTTACAGGAAGTTTCCTTTTTTTGGATATATAAAATCGTTTCATTGTTTACTTCTATTATACAATAATCATCTGTTTCCTTCCTTGCTGTTTGCAGTATTCTACTGTAAATTATAATTTTTTTTCCTTTTGTTTATATTTTTAACTTGTTAGGATATTTAAAAAAAAAAAATCTCTTTAAGAAAGTTGTATTTTCTTTTCCCTGTGTGGATAAAAATGTTTGTTTTACTTAAGCTTATCTAATCTTTAATCAAGTTTCTGTGTGCAAATTAATTATTGGAGTTATGTAACACTGAAATTTTGCTTTTTTTTTTTTAATTATTGGAGTTGCTTATTGTGTTTCCCTTTTGCCCATCGTTTTCCTGAATGAAGATCAGATGGAAGAGCAAAGCGACTTTCGGCGTTGGGATGAACTAATTCCTGATGCACTGGGGTTAATCTTCAGCAACCTGTCCCTACAAGAGGTACTCACAGTCATCCCCAGTGTCTGCAAATCCTGGAGAAAGGCTGTGACAGGTCCCTATTGTTGGCAAGAGATAGACATCGAAGAGTGGAGCAATCGATGTCAGCCCGACCATCTCAATCGGATGCTTCGAATGCTGATCACCAGAAGCAGTGGATCTCTTCGCAAGTTGTGTGTTTCAGGCCTTCAGAATGATACCATTTTCTCCTTCATCACAGAGAAGTAAGTTCACCTGCTCTTAAACCCCTTTTTGGTATTTGCTTTTGTCGGTAATGTAGTGAATCTCAGCATATTTATGAGAACTTTTTTTTCTGTCATTAGTTCTTAAATAGGTGCTTTGCTTTCATGATTTATTGGGTTCAGGTATAGTAATATATGAATCCGATTTGTATATAGTCTTGAATGCTCTCTTTTGGTTAGCTACACCTGCACATTTTACTAGTTTGAACAGCAATTTTGGTGTATGATGAGACTACCAATGAGACAATTGTAACGTTTTCAAGAAATACAGGATCAAACTTTCCCCTCCCTGTTTAAGGGATCATTGTTAAAATGGACACTTTTAAGTCATACTGTATTACTTTTTTCTTTGCTTTTTTGCAAGTGCTGGTTCCCTTCAGGCTTTGCGACTGCGGAGAAGTGAAATAAGTGATTCAATAATCGAAAAAACTGCTGGAAAGCTTTCCGTGATCACTTTTTTGGATTTGAGTTACTGTGGCAAAATCGGCGCCCGAGCTTTAGAGGCTATTGGGAAGCATTGTAAACTGCTTGTCACTCTGTGCCGCAACATGCACCCACTGGATGCAGCAGGCAAGCTCTCACAGGATGACGAGGCAAATGCGATAGCTGCTACGATGCCAAGGCTCGAGCGCCTCGAGATGGCTTATCATCTTATCAGCACAGGAAGTGTTCTGAACATCCTTTCTGGCTGTCCCCAGCTCGAATTTTTGGATTTAAGAGGCTGCTGGGATGTGAAACTTGATAATCATTTCGTGAATGAAAAGTTCCCAAAATTGAAGGTTTTGGGGCCCTTTGTCATGGACAACTATGGGATGGATGAATGGGATGATTGCTCAGACTACTCTGATAATTCCGAGTATTTGGCCTGGGAGTTCGAAATGGGTGACTATGATGATTATGACATCTACGATGGACTGTGGCACGATGAGGGGAGATTGGAGGAACTCGAACTGAGGTTCTATGAAGGAAATGTTGAGAATGCAGGAATATTTGGTTGGCCTCCATCTCCGTAGGTTCTTTCATTTACTTTGCATGCTGCCCTATCTTTTCTAGTGCATAGATATATGCTTCTAAATGAAATCATGAGTTTCTGCTAAAATATGTTTTATGTTTCAATTTGAACTTAGAAAGTTGTGTGGTTTGTTTGTATCTTTTAATTTTCCTGAATATCTAAAGAATGCATTTGTTCTAGTGCAACTCTGCTGATAAAATCAGCCAAACCAACATGAGAGTTCATAATATGATTTAACTGCTGCAATTTGTCGTTTAACTCGGGATACATAAATAATCAGATCTAAAATTTATTTAGCGTATCAAAATATATGAACATGATATACATATAAAAATTATTAGATCTAAGATATAAAGTGAGACCTTCCTGAAATAAATTTCCTTTTAGTATGCTAAGGTTGAAACAGGAGCCATGGCCAGGGTGCCCACTCGGCTTTTTATGGGAGGTGGGCCCATTGCCTAGGGCAACTCACGCCAGCCTGCCTCCCACTTTGCAAGCAAATTGTACCTCGCTTTTCAATTTGAATGGCCCGGGGTCATTTTCATATAGTCTTTTGTGGGGTTTGCAATGAGACGGGTTCGGAACAGGTTACTTTGGGTTTGAATATTTTTTAGTTTAGATTGATTCGGGTTTGAGTTCTTTCGAGTTCGAGTCTATTTGGGTTTGAGTTAATTCGGGTTCGGGTTCGGGTTCAGGTCGGGTTCGGGTTTAAGTATAGTTTACATGAATTTTTTTATTTTATGTTAAATGTAATCACTTTTACGTAATTTTAAATTCTAAGCTAGGCACGAATTTGGCCTCGTTTGGCTCGAAAAAAATTTTAGTTCGGTTCTATGGGTCTATCCATGGCCCGAAAAATTTTTGAATTCTAAGTTCATGGTCGAATTTATCCTGGCTGACCTATTTAAGTATAAATCATTGTTCATAATATTAAAGAGTTATTTTTATATTAATAGTTACATATTTTATAATTAAATTTAAATAAATATATTATTTTATTTAAAAAAATATTGTTTCAGGTCGAGCATACTTGAAACTTAAAACCTAAGACCTGGGCTTGATCGTGCCAAGCCTATTGTGTTGGGCAGGCTGTCTAGTTTATGGATAGGTTGTTTAGCTCATAGGCAGGTCTAGTTGCTAGTTTAACATGTGATTTTTTTCAATTTTGATATGGTATTATCTATTATGGCTTTAATATTTTTTAATTTATTTATTACTTTGTTATATTGT
>JBBYHM010000019.1:20046546-20072107 GCA_038381775.1 Adansonia rubrostipa | reverse complement strand
CACATGAAATGTTGCAATCATGTTAGGCTCGCCGGTTGGCTAGGCTGCTCCACCCTCTGCCGCCGACAATTATCATTACATGCTTTGCATTGAATAATGTAAATGAACTTTGTTATTTACATATGTTCTTTTAAAAAAATTTTAGGCATTTAAAAATCATGTTTTTTATATTTAAATATAGTAAATGTATACATATTGATTATATGAATAAAAAATATTTATATTTTAAAAAAGTTATATATGATTTTTTTAAGGGGAGTGAAAATTTTTTTAATAAAGGTGGATATTTTTAAAAAAATAAATAATTTTTTAAAATATATAATAATTAAAAATATTAATATTTTTATTATATTTTTATTTAATTTATAATTAATTACGTTAAATTTAATTAAATATATTATTATATTAAATATTTAATATTTAATATAAATATTAAAAAAAATTGGAATAACACAAGTGGCAATTAGTTGGTGGGTTTGGGTATGGCAGCCTAAGTTAAAATTCTCAAAATACCCTAAATAATTTAAATTCCGAAAACACCCCTATTCCCCAACTACCACGAAAGCCACGTCTCCACCAGACTCCAATCTCACTCTGACGCCACATTTTTTTTATTTTTTTTTTCCTTCCTCGTTGTCCCTAACGCGAAACGCGAAACAACCACCCCCCCCTGTTTCAGGGAAAAAAAAAAAAAAGAGGAAGGTAAATCAAAGTCTTGGTCCCCGCCACCCTCCCCTCAGTTATAAAACCCTCCTTAACTTCCTCATTATCTCTCCAGGTACACCTACCTCTGCCCTCAAAATCGAAGAAAAACTATTGTGCAGCCTCCCAAAAAAACATAATGGCTCTCACCAACTCCTCCATTCTTCCAACCAAATCTATCCTTCAATCTCAACCATCAACGCCTTTCTCCAAGGCCAAGCCATTGTCTGTCGTTCGGATCTCCGCCGTCCATTCTTCTGACTCACCTAAGAACCCCGTTGTCTCCGATAAATCCGCCAAGCAGCCTGCAACGGCTCCTCTCGCCGCCACCAAATCGGCTACAGCGCCCGCTACTGCTCCGTCGAGGAATGCGGTTCCTGGGAAATGGACGGTGGACAGCTGGAAGTCAAAGAAGGCTTTGCAGTTGCCAGAATATCCGGATCAGGAGGAGCTTGAGTCGGTTCTCCGGACTCTCGATGCTTTCCCTCCGATTGTCTTTGCTGGCGAGGCTCGGAGTCTCGAGGAAAAGCTCGGGGAAGCCGCTTTGGGTAACGCTTTTCTGTTACAAGGCGGAGATTGTGCTGAGAGTTTCAAAGAGTTTAACGCTAATAACATTCGAGACACTTTCCGGATCCTTCTTCAGATGGGTGCTGTTTTGATGTTCGGTGGTCAAATGCCCGTTATCAAGGTCGAAACTCAAAACTTTTACCTCACGATTTAACATTTTTTTTTCAATGTTTTACTTCAGAGTTTGCTTATATTTATGTGTTTCTTTTTAGGTGGGAAGAATGGCTGGGCAATTTGCGAAGCCGAGATCGGAGCCATTCGAGGAAAAGAATGGAGTGAAGCTGCCGAGTTATAGAGGAGATAATGTCAACGGGGATGCTTTCGATGAAAAGTCTAGGATTCCTGATCCCCAAAGAATGATTAGAGCTTACTGTCAATCTGCAGCTACTTTGAATCTTTTGAGAGCTTTTGCTACTGGAGGTTATGCTTCTATGCAAAGGGTTACTCAATGGAATTTGGATTTCACCGAACACAGCGAGCAAGGGGATAGGTAAAAAATTTTGATTTCAGGCTCAATTGGTTTATAATTTTTCTATTTAGGGTTGGCTTGATTCAGTCTTCACTATTTTGTTGGTATTTTCTTTGAATTTTCTTATGGAGAATAAAGTCGTGATATTTGGTCATTATCACTTGTTTTGTCATGTTTTGTGCTTTAAGCCTTTGGCTGTAGTTCGAGTGTCAGCTTTGTTGAGTAGATAATTTAATTTTGTAATTTATATATGCCATTTTTATCTATGTGGCAGTGAGCTTTATTTTTGTTAGAAGTTCTCCAAGGTACCCTTATTTGGGATGTTGGAAATCTTCCTTGGTTTCTTTTTTGATTGATAATTTAAGAATTTGCTAGTTTTGAACTTGAACTTTTATCAGTTGCTTTATACTTTATCTGTTTTTTACATGTGGGTAAATGATAGATTCTAAACTCTTTGTTACTCTGACGTCGGCATCACATGTGGATTTTCCTCTTGAAGTTATTTTTTGCTTCTGTTATTTCTCTATTTTAGGCGGTTTTTGATTGTTGTTCTATACTTCTTTTATGGTTAAGGAAAAAAAGATCATAACTTTTGAAAGCGTTAAACTTTCATAATTTATTTACCCTGTCTGGTTCTGTTATACGGCAGGTATCGAGAACTAGCTCATCGTGTGGATGAGGCCCTTGGATTCATGGCTGCAGCTGGACTTACAGTTGACCATCCTATCATGACCACAACTGATTTCTGGACGTCCCATGAGTGCTTGCTCTTGCCATATGAGCAGTCACTTACCAGGCTAGATTCTACTTCAGGCCGTTACTACGATTGTTCTGCTCATTTCCTATGGGTTGGGGAACGTACAAGACAGTTGGATGGTGCTCATGTTGAATTTTTGAGAGGAGTTGCTAATCCTCTTGGAATTAAGGTAATTTCATTTTAGTCTACTCTGAAAGGAATAATTTATAGGTTTGGGAAAAGAAGTTAATAAAATCTTCGTTAAAAACCCAAGGTGTATGAGCACGTGCTATATTTTCCAATTACATTTCTTATTTTTCTTGTTAAATATCTTTTTAAATACTCAGTTATATAACTCGTCTAAGAATGAAACAGTTATTGATTTGTGGATCTCATATAATTCAATTGGTAACTAGCTGAATTACTTGTAGGGCGAGCCCTATTTTGACGAGTGTGCAGTTTTGATGCTTAGTTTTTCTTGGGAATAATTATGAGTTCTGATTGTGAGAGTGAGATGATAACAAAGAGGCTCTTCTGCTACAGGTCAGTGATAAGATGGATCCAAATGAGCTAGTTAAGCTGATCGAAATTTTCAACCCTCAAAATAAACCGGGAAGGATTACAGTGATCACTAGAATGGGTGCTGAGAACATGAGAGTGAAGCTTCCCCATCTAATTAGGGCAGTCCGCCGGGCTGGGCAAATTGTCACTTGGGTCAGTGATCCTATGCATGGAAACACCATAAAGGCTCCTTGCGGTCTCAAAACTCGCCCCTTTGATTCCATAAGGGTATGTTGCTCATTACTTAACCTCTTACTGTGTGTATCATTCATTGGCAGGCGTAAAGAGTCATTTTATGTGTGTGTGATTCACTTAACTGCTTTCAATTAGGGACCCCAGAAATTACCGAGTCCAAGTAAATACTTTCTTGTAATATAATTGACAGATATTTGTAAAATTGTTACCTTGTTCACAAAAGGAAAGGGTCATAGTAACGAGGACCATTTGCATATTTCCCACCATGAATATGTTAAAAGCAGACTAACTTGTGATGCCAGAAAAAGGGGGACTGCATTTTGTTTGCCTCTTAGATCCATGCATCAAGTTTTAGCTTTAGATCCGTTTTCTTTGCTTCTTGTTGTAAAGTAAATGAGGAATGGCTATTAGTTAGTGCTTTATGTTTAATGCAATTAGCGAAAATATGGCAATAAGCATGATATTAACATTAGCATTTCAATTTTTAGAGCATTTTTATGTGAGGAGACCAAGTCAGTCCATTTGGGTGGTCGCATTTCATACTTTCCAAAAGGAAAATTATGACATTTTCTAGGAAAATAATTTTGAAGTCAAATATATTATTTTGGTGGGGTTAATGGAATTGGCTGAACGAAGGCGATAAGCTTGATTTTAACATTGATGGTTCAGTACATGCAGCATTCATAATGTAAAGAAACCAAATCAATCCTTTTGGGTGGTTGCATTTTGTATCTTCAAATAAAAATTATTGCATTTTCTAGGAGAGTTTTGAAGTCAAATATGTTATTGGTGGGGTAGGTGAGAAAAGGACTGTTGTTTGGACCAAACTGTGAAACGATATTACTTAAGCATAATCACAATAATTTAGGTAAGAATTTGTCTTCGGTCGGTAGGTGGTCAATTGGTCATATTTCCCTATCCTATGATTGATTCAAAACACATGTTGCAATATAAAATTTCTTTAAAGATTACTTAAGCCTGTTCTTGAAGAGCCTCATTTGACTTTGGATAGCATTTGGAAAGATTCTGTTGTTTTATTCCTACTTTTATATATGGCTGCCAAATATTTAGATGGAAATTATATAGCTTCATATAAAATGTGAGTGATTCCTTAATTATATGTTAGTTTCACTATATAAGCTATACATTTGTTTACTTTTCAATTATCGTAATTAGTTGACATCCATTTTTGACAGGCTGAAGTGAGAGCTTTCTTTGATGTGCACGAGCAAGAGGGAAGCCACCCTGGAGGAGTTCACCTAGAGATGACCGGCCAGAATGTGACAGAATGCATTGGTGGATCCCGGACTGTTACATTCGATGACTTGAGTTCACGCTACCATACCCACTGTGACCCTCGGCTTAACGCATCGCAGTCTCTTGAGCTCGCCTTCATCATCGCCGAGCGCCTTAGAAAGAGGAGGATCAACTCACAGCAACCCCCACTGAACACAGGGCTGTAAAAGGTGGCGCTCAAGGATCCAGCCACCAACCAACCAGGATGTTTGTTCCTTTTTTTTTTTATTATTATTGTCCGATTAAGTTGTTACTGGCACTATTAATATATATATTTTGTTACTTTGGGATTCTTGAGTTATGTCCTGTATTTGTATTGTATGTGCATACTGGGAAAAAACTTAACAGCTTTGAGAGGAATAAAAAAAATCAAGCTAAAAATTTGCTTGGAAGTCTCCATTTATGCGTTTGTCGAGCTACTTAGAAGGTAAAAACACCTTGCTCCATGTTGGGTTTCAAATAGAATGAAGCCCAAAATTGTGGGTGTGGCATAGCAAGAAGATGGATTATGAGACCTGTATATATAAATGAAAATTATATGATGCATGATTTAATGGAATAATACATGTTTTTGTAAGATACAGATAAATAAGATACAAGAAAAGTAATTAAAAAATAATTTATTAATATTGAACAAAACATCATATGAAAAATATAAATTATTAATGTATTAATATCTTTAAAATTATATAATATTTTAGATATAATTATAAAAAATAATATAAATATAATAAAAATAAACTAATTTCTCAACCTAATGTTGGTTAGAAAGGATCCATCTTAATTTGAATATTATCGCAAAAACATTTATATTTATTAAAATTCAGATCAGCCTAAACCTTTCCTATTTTTCATTAATAAATAGTTTTAGCAAAACTCAATTGAAAAATAAATAAAGAAAATCATTGGAATTTTTTTTTTTTTAAAAAGAGAAAACAATTCTTATAAAAGATCCTTATTGGATAGTTTGCATGACAAATTTTGCAATTCAGACCTATTCAACCTAAATTACTGTTTATTAATAATAAATTATATTTAAATTTAATTATAAAATATAAAATATTAATATAATATTAATATTATTTAAAAAATGAGATATAAGTTTCTAAATTAGTCTAGACTTGACCTAAAACAGGCTTGAAAAAAAAAATGGTAGAAATTTGGGTCATGGATCAAGCCGGCCCGGCTCATACAGGGAAGGGGAAATATACCCAGGAAAGGAAAGAGGCGCGTGAGCAAATCGTGCGCAGCACACGGTAAAACCGCGAACGAGAAACGCGGTCGCCACGTGGCAACATGTTCCGCGTTATTTCCAAGCAAAAATTAAAAGCCAACACCAATTCTTCGTCTTAAACCTTCTTTCTTGCTTTTCTACTTTTCTGTTTGCTTCAATAGATCCCCTTATTCCCTCCATTCTAAAAAAAAAAAAACAATGGAAATTCCTCATCAATCCCACACTTTCCCTTTCAAAGACCGCCGAGCCGACGCCGTCGGCAGCCTCAACTCTCTCCCCGACGAACTCATCTGCGCCATCTTAGATTACCTCACTCCTCCAGACGTCGCTCGTCTCGCTTGTGTCAGCAGGTTTATTTTTTCTTCAATTTTCCCATTCTTATATTCTCAATTTCAATATCACTCCCCCCCTTTTTTTTTTTTTAATTTTCTTATTTATTATTATTTTTTTGGGTTTGAATTTGTTAGTGTTATGTATATATTCTGCAATGAAGAGCCGCTTTGGATGAGCCTTTGCCTCAAGATAGTCAACGGTCCACTTCAATACAAAGGCTCCTGGAAAAAGACTAAATTGCATTTGTATTCTGCTCCTTGCAACTGAAATATCAATTTCTGATTTCCTTTTTGCTTAAGTTTTAGCATTAAGTCTCTAATTTTTTTTTTTTCAATCCAGAGAGAATTTGCCGAATGAATATGTAGAATATTGCAGAAAACCATTGCAGTTTGATGGTAAATAGCCTCATGCTTTTGTTTTTAAGAAAACGGATACTTCTTCATTTTTTTGGGGGGGAAATGATAGTATTGATTTGAGTAATTGTGGATAACTTTTTTTTTTTTTTCTTTTGGGTAGGATTTAGCTCTTTATTCTTGTACCGAAGATTATATAGGTGCCATACTACATTAGACGGGTTTTCTTTTGATGATGGAAATGTTGAAAGACAAAATGACCTATCTGCGGAACAGTTTCATCATCAATATGATGGGAATAAGCCGGTATGCTATATATTTATTTTATGTTTTTTTTTTCAGTACATGAAGTTGAGCTCATTATTTCAATTGATTGTAATGGTATTCCCCAGATTTTAGTCCTTTTAAACTTTTACTGCGTGGTTAAATTATATGTATTAGAAGAAATCAGTTGCACTATTCTGTAAGTATTTCTCTCTTCATTACTCAGTTATTCTGCATTAGGCACTGTAAATAATTACTTGCTCCTATTTTGAATGGGGTTCTTGCTGATTCACATTTCAGGTTTTGATCACTGGATTGGCTGATACTTGGCCTGCAAGGAATACTTGGACAATTGACAAGCTTCTCCTTAAATATGGAGATACAGCATTCAAGATTTCTCAAAGAACCCCTGGGAAAGTTTCAATGCAATTCAAGGATTACGTATCGTACATGAAACAACAGCATGATGAGGATCCTCTTTATATTTTCGATGACAAGGTGAGCCTAGGGTAGTCATAATATTCGTACTTTTTTTTTTGGCAGGATTATAATCAGATGGTGGCCCTTTTAGAAAGCTTTGAAAGTACTTTGATTGTTTGTCATACAGTTCGGAGAATCTGCACCTGGTTTGTTGAAAGATTACAATGTGCCCCAAATATTTCAAGAAGACTTCTTTGATGTTTTAGATGGAGATAGTCGACCAGCGTTCAGATGGCTTATCATTGGGCCAGAGAGGTCTGGTGCATCTTGGCATGTTGATCCAGCACTTACCAGTGCCTGGAATACACTTCTATGCGGTCGTAAAAGGTATTTTTGATTTATTGACTCTGTGTTAATAAAATGTTTTCATGTTGATGATTTTGATTTCACGTATTGTTTCTCAATCAAGCTTAACAAAGAATTCACATCTGTTGATGGAGTTTATTTATGAATCTCCTCCGGTAACTTTATTAATCTTTTTTTTTAATCTGTTTCATTTGACCTTAGAACGGTGCACTGATTTTTGGTGTAGCATAAACTGGCTGATAATTTATTTTTCGCGGCATCAGGTAGTCTCTTTGTTGCTTCACTGTAGTTGAAGAGCTGATATCCTGGATGTCATGTCTGAATATTTTTGGACAGGTGGGCATTGTATCCTCCTGGAAGAGTACCTTTGGGTGTTACAGTGCATGTAAATGACGAAGATGGTGATGTTAACATTGATACTCCATCGTCACTGCAGGTATCTATTTCTGATATCCTAGGCCCTATGTTTTGTCTCCTAGTTCTTGTCACGTTTTTTGGGAGTTAACTTTGTTGAATCTTTTTTTGCTTGTGTACAGTGGTGGCTTGATTTTTATCCACTTCTTGCCGATGAAGACAAGCCAATTGAGTGTACTCAACTGCCTGGGGAGACAATTTTTGTTCCAAGTGGATGGTGGCACTGTGTACTGAATCTGGAAACATCTGTTGCTGTGACACAAAATTTTGTGAATTCAAGCAACTTTGAATTTGTATGTCTAGATATGGCTCCGGGTTACCGTCATAAAGGAGTTTGTCGTGCTGGTTTGCTTGCTCTTGATGAAGACGGTTTAGAGATCATCGAGAACATGCCCTATGATAAAGACAATTTTAGTTACTCAGACCTGACAAGGAAAGAGAAGCGGGTCAGAATTCTAAGATCTCAAGAGACTGAAAATGAGAAAAAAACTGCAAATGGTGTATCTAAAAGCTATAATTTATGGAAACATGATTTTTCTTATGATATAAATTTCTTGGCCAAGTTTCTGGATAGAGAGAGGGACCACTATACTTCTCCATGGAGCCCAGGCAATTGCATAGGGCCGCGAGAAATGAGGGAATGGCTCTCCAAGCTTTGGCTTGGAAATCCAGGAATGAGAGATCTGATTTGGAAGGTATGTTGCATTTTTAGCACGAGTATTGTCATCCCACCGAGCCCATCTTTTTTTTTTTCTTCATTTTACCTTTCTATGGATGAATTGACTAAGTAAAGTAAAATAGGCACCCGTATAGTTTAAGAGAGATAAACTAGGCATATTCTTGGAAGATATTTTGTCTAAATTAAATCATAATTGTTGAAAAAGACAAACAGAAGCCCTTATAGATTGTTTATAAGATTTTCTTGATAATGAAACTCTTCTGCTCACATATTTGGATAATTGTGTCTGTCAGGTTTTCTTCTCTCATAAATGCTCTCTATGCTGTTTGCTAGATATTTTTCTCTTGTTATTGCTTTGTCTAAAACTTTGGCATTGCCTGTAGTCTTTTATTTTGTTGCTAATTTAATTTTTTTAATTTTTTTTCTCTGATTGTCTTAGGGAGCGTGTCTTGCACTAAATGCAGAAAAATGGTTGGAATGCTTGGGGAAAATCTGCTTCTCTCACAATTTGCCTTTTCCCAATGAGGATCAGAAGCTTCCTGTTGGAACAGGCAGCAATCCTGTGAGTTTATTGTCATTTTCGTTCATCTCTTAAGTGCTCTTCTATTTTACATATGGAAAGGAAGGGGAATTAATTGCGAGAAATCAATTCAAGGATATTCCGGAACTTGTCATTACCCGTAGAGAGGCACGTTTTTCACTAGTGTCACAGTAACCATATTCTGGGCAAATTCACTTTTGATATAAGTCCTCAGAGCTTGATATGGAGTATTAAAGAATGGTGGGATTCCTACAGAGTAGTCTTCTGTAACATGTGATCTGAGTGCTGTATACTTAGCATGTTGATTTGAATTTTGATGTTAAAGGATCTGATCTCTATGGCATCTGTTGATGCCTAACATATTTTATAAATTCAATCATGTTATCAACCGAGAACTTTTGTATGCCTACTGACTGTTCTAGTTCTTGTGCAACAGGTCTATGTCATGGATGAATATGTGGTCAAAATCTTTGTTGAAGGAGGGCTGGAATCTTCAATGTATTGTTTAGGCACTGAGGTAGGCGTATCTGTATATTGGTGTTATCCTTACATCCATGAGTCTTTTGCATTCTGTAAGTTTTGTATTTCCTTCTTCGCAGCTTGAATTCTACAGCACTCTTTGTGAAGTTAACTCTCCACTGAAAAACTACATTCCTGATGTGTTGACCAGTGGGATTCTTTATTTGGAAAATGGATCTTACAAAATTGATTCTTGGGATGGTAAAAAAGTGCCTGATGTGATTAGAAAGTGCAACTTGATTCCAGAGAAGGGCACAGGTGATGTTTTCCCCTTTGGTGTACGGAGCAAGAAACTGTTTGAATACAGAAAAGCTGGGTTGCCAGATTATGGAGCAGACAGTTCAGCTGGATCCATTAGCATTTGGCCTTATCTTATAACAAAGCGTTGCAAGGGAGAGATATTTGCTCAATTGTAAGTATTCACTTTACAACGTCTTCCTTATTTTTGAATGGATTTTAAATGTCAAAAGTAGATTGGTGCAATTGTTAATCTTCCATTTAATTTCTATTGCAGAAGAGATGTACTGTCATGGGAAGATGTGCTTAACTTAGCTTCCTTTTTAGGAGAACAGCTACGAAACCTTCATATTTTGCCCTATCCTTCCTTCAGTGATTCAACTCTTTCAGATGTTGAACAGAAAAGGGAGTTTTCCTTTGCAGATGGCATGGCAATGGAGTTTGTCTCCAACGAATCAGATCTTCCAGTTGAATTGCAAATCTTTGCAAGAACTCTAAGTCGGAAGAAGAAGCATGTTTCCAGCCGCTTGAATAAATGGTATGCTATCTAATTTGGAAATGTAGAATGTTGAATCAACTTTTAAAATCACTGGTAATTTAGTGAAAGTATGTTTGCTAAAGAGAGATTCCTTATTTGAACCTCTTAGTTGTCCAAACTTCATATCTTTTTTTTTTTTTCTTAAACATTGCATGCTTCAGGCTTCTTGAGAACAATACCAGTAATGCTGACATTGACCTGTTCTTCTTTTCTGCTATATAGACAAAAAATTGTTTCCCTATGGTTAAATCTTCACTATTCTGTGGAACTCATTGCTGCCTTTTGTTTATAACGAGAAAAAAAAAAAAAAAACCAACACCTAGAAATTCGCCTGTGGTCTTTTTTTTTGGGGGGGGGGGGTGTGGAATGGTTCAGAGCTAATCTTATTCTTGTATCCATGTAACCGGATCAGTTCTCTTCAAACTGCAAGTTTGTTATCTTGTTGTGTTTCTTCATCATTTTATGGGTGTTAGCATATTGCTCATGGCATTAAATTATACAATGCCTCTGAAATTCTATGCTAAATTGTAGGGGGAATCCAATTCCTAAAACGCTGATAGAGAAAGTTGATGGATACCTCCCAGATGATTTTCTGAAGCTGCTTTCTATATATGAGGTTTTTTGTAGTTCCACTATCTCTTTTCTTATTATTGCTATTTACGGATGGAACCTCTTGTACAATTGTACCTAAAGCCATTCATTATTGGTAGGAAAATGGCATGAAAAGAGTCCGTAAGCCTTGGTCCTGGATACACTCGGATATTATGGATGACAATATTTACATGGAACCATGCTGTATATCTTGCTCAAACGGACTGAAAAATAACGGTTCAGTGGATGGGTATAATAATGATGAAGAAGGAAAATCTTGGCGCCCTAATTATGTCCTTGATTTCAGCGATCTTTCTATAGGTCAGTGCACTTTCTTAATTGGCTTCATTCTACTTTGCTATGATTTAAGCTATTTTGGTTTATAAATCATTCATCTCATTCCTGTTTTGCTTTAGACATGAGGATTAGTTTATGCCAACGGAAACTAAATTTCACCTTATGAAAATTTGAAATGTGGAAACGTAATAAACATATAGTGAGAATGTGAGATTTGTGCAAATGAAATCTTCAAGACCATATGATATTTGTTTATACCTATAAGCTACATAATTCTGGCTTTTACCTAAGCAACTTTTCCTGTTTTTTAGAACAAAATGGAGATATTCTTTTCCTAAAAGAATATCTTTTTCACGATTTGTTTTGTTATTTTTCATGTTGAAAGAAATAACTATGGAAACAGTGAAGAATGAGCAGATTAACTTGAACTTTATTTTTTTTTTTTTCAGGTGATCCCATTTATGACGTGATACCTATACATTTAGATGTCTTTAGAGGTGATTCCTCTCTGCTTAAGCAGTTTCTACAAAGCTATAAACTTCCTTTGATGAGAAAAACACCACCAGAGTATGGATCGATCACCGGTAACGATAAGTTTGGACGACTTTCATACCATGCCATGTAAGTAACAATCCGGTTTGTCGATTTATTTGGTTTGTCATGCTTGTTAACTGCACCATGAGGGCATTAAAAGAGCTACCAAATTTACGTGGGGGTATTTTGGATGTGCAGGTGCTACTGTATATTGCATGATGAGAATATATTGGGTGCTATATTTAGTATATGGACAGAACTTAGAGCAGCAAAGTCATGGGAAGAAGTTGAGCTAACAGTTTGGGGAGAATTAAATAATTATGAGGGCTTTGCCTGAACATTCATTTTTGGGAAGTAATTCAGTTCTCAGCTGACCATAAGATAATCCCATAAGCACGGGGCATTTGATTCATTATTCAAATTATTTGATCCTCTTAGTTGTTTCCTTTTAAAGTTTTGATGATTTGTCAATGCAGTCTGCTGAAGTTGGGATTGTAAGAGAAAAAAAGAGAAATTATCTCATGTTTTGTTTTCTTTTCACATTTTTTTTCATTATATTTATAATCCTGGATTTGTAAAGGTTTTTTTTTTTATTAACCGACAATTGAAAATTTTGTTATTTGCAAAAATAATTAATAAATTATCATATGTTTTATTTTTTAATTAATTTTTTCGTTACACTTTTAAGAGTATGTGTCATCTAAATACATTCCTTCTGATGATATAATTTTAAACATAATTATATAAGTATATCAAACATACAATAAATTATTAATATATCAAAATTAATATATAAAATATTTTAAATACGAGTATAACATATTAAAATATATTATAATGATAGATGTCGTAATTATCTAGTGTTTCAGTGCTTATGGAAAAGGAACACTAAAGCCTTAATGCCATAGCAATTCTCAAAATAACTTGTTGCAACTGAATTGTCAGAATTTTGACGGCTTGAATCCAATAGTCCGGTAACTTCGGCAAAAAATGCCAAATCACTTTCAACAACAATTGCAAAACATTTCAAGCATGAAATTCTAAATCAAACAAATTCAATCGATCGTTTCAACCTGCTAATCATAATTTTTGACTGCTTTTAAGCTGCGATAGAAGGCTTAGAAGCAGCGGAAAGCCTAGATCTTTTCTTGGCTAAACTTTCACTGCGACGTTCTCTCTGTTCCTTCAATCTCTGTGCAAGGAGCTTCTGATACTCGGCAGCATCTGCTTTCGCCTTTGCGATTCTCTTCTTTTTCTCACCAATTCTTGCTCTCTTTCTCTGCAAAGTTAATGGAGTTACCAATCTCTGAATCTTGGGAGCTTTACTGGCTTTCTTTCCTGCATTACATAAAAAACCAAAGTATCGTAAAGCACACAATATTGTATTAACTAAGGTAACATTACGCACACACATTTGATAAGAAATCGAGTAAGCATATATACAGGAAGCCTACCTGTTTTTGTTGTGAATGATCGACGGTAAGTGTTGACATACTTTCGGACATCATCCTCCTTCGAGAGATTGAAGAGCTTACGGATCTTTGATGCCCTCTTGGGACCTCTCATTCTTGGTTTCTCAGTATCAGTCAGTCCAGGAAGATCATTCTCGCCCTTTTTTACAATTACCAAGTTAAGAACAGAGAGATCAGGACTCACAATGCATCCTCGAACGGACTTCCGCCTTCGCTCTCCGTTGCGCCTACCATACCCTCTGAAGCAAGGTGTCCCTGGAGATAAAAAAAAAATACAACATAGTCATTTCATACCACAAATGCCAGTAAAGTTGATACCATAAGACTCTGTCTTGGATGACATTAAGCCGTAAGAACAAACCTCTGTGGAGCAAGAGACGGACACGACCAGGAGTTAACACTCCCTGTTTCATCGGGAATCCCTGCTTGTCACATCCTCCCTTGATTTTGAAAACATAGCCCTTGAATTCCTGCCAAGAGAAATAAAAAGAAGTCTGTTATTAAACTAGAAGCTCTTAATAAGACTACACTGAATCTAATTTATGAACATCAGCATACCTCTCCAAGAGCATCTCCGCTGACTTCCTGTGAGATCCTCTTGTCAAAAAATGCTCGGCTATACAGCATAAAACCAAACAGGCAGCAGTAAGAAACATTTACGTCACAAACTAAAGACTATATTATACAAACTTCTTCATTTTCTCTACTGTGTCCGTGTCCAACACTTGTGTCTGATACATATTCAAACATATGTATGGAGGCATTATCCTCCAAATATACGGAAAAACTTAAAAATAATAAAACATACCCATGTTGTACACATATCCACATTGGACCCTTACCCCGAGTCCAAGTAACATAACTAAAAACATTAGGTTCAGTTGCTCCCCCCACAACTTGCAATGATTCTTGTCTCATCATCTCCTCAACAAGTATCCCACATTAAATGAAAAATTACAAGTTGATAATTAATTCTATTCCAAATGTGATTTCCCGATTCAACATTGTAGAGTGTTCATTTATTAGTTAGGACTATTAGCCACACCCAGCATGTTTCCATCTATTGAAATGTCTATGAACAAGCAATTTAAGGTGATACAGACCGCATCTATAAATTAACAAAAGGTCTCATACTTTCAATTTAGCTAACATAAACTATGATATAACGAAAATATCTCAATCCAAACAAGCTCCAAGATTCACACTTTGCTTTCTTCACTTCATTCTATTCTTCTCAGGCCATAAATTTCTACTTTAAACCCCATTTTTATTTGTCAGCTTCAATATCTATCTCCAATTCCATTTCATTCCAAAAAACAAAATAAATAAATAAAATGAACAACCAACAAATTTAAAGCCATATAAAGTTCAATTAAACAACCCACCCCATGCTTTTTTCTTAAATGCGAATGAAAATCGAAATAAAAACGTAGAGAGATGAACTTGAAAACTTACAGTTTCTGATCATCGTCGATTTCAAGCTTCTTTTGGCATCCAGTAGTAGGGTTGGCAATATTGAACTGAAAAAAAAAAGGAAAAAAAAGAGTCCACAGTTAAAGTTCCAAACTTTTGAAAGCTTAGTTTTGGGGTAAGAAAGATAAAGCCATGGTTGAAAGATGGAACCTTCATGGCTGGGCGTAGTGGCGCAGAGGTGGCGGCTGCGCTCGAGTCAGTTCAATTCCTTCCTACTGCTTAGGGTTTTTGAAATTAAGCTCCCTGTTTCCTATTTATACCCCTCTGAAGCAATTTTCATGTGTTTCAATGGATCATTGGGTAATTGTCTTCTCACTATTATCTGCCGTACACGTGGACAAAACATTGTATCGGTTGAGTTTTTGAGTTCTGACTTGTGCGGTTCTATTTTTGTTTGAGGTTGCCCATACCTTGATATAAAGCTGTGTTAATTGATCCCCATGTCACAGTGGTTTTATTCTTACACACCGATATAAAAGTTCCTAATTTTAAAAACGAAATTAAGGATTATTATTTTCATACCCATGACCATGGAACCCAAAGCCAAGCAGGCCTCTGGGCCTGGTGGCCTAAGATCCAAAGGCCCGGTCATTCAGGACCTAATAATATACTAGGTCTGAAAGTTTTGACCATCCAATATCACAAAAACGATTTATCTCAAACAATCACGCTTGTTAAAAGTCATCCAACAAGGATCATTAAACATTGTTGTAATAAGTATCGGGTCGGCTTTTATGACCGTTGTACTTGAAGGGTAAGCTTTCTGGCAATTATGCTAGCTGAACAACGAACGAAATTGATTGCAGCATTAGCCTTCATATACAGCCAAATATAGAAGGTGCAAGGTAAACTTAAGAGATCATCATCATCACCTTAAGTATTCTTTCTCTTCTCCTTTCTTTCTACTCTAGATTAAGTATAATCCCCATCTTACCTATCTTTGTATTGCAAGTCTTGCTCTATCACCAATTCTATATCAACAATTCCAAGTATTATTTTTTAAGATAATCACTTTTTATTTTCATTTGAAAAAAAAAAATTGAATCCGACTTTTTTTTATCCATAAACGTATTTATTATTGTGACAATTGTTTTGAACATTTGTTCATTAAGTATTTGTCGAATTTAACATGTATTTTTTTTCATGACATGATCAAGTATGTAATAAAAGTATGCATTTAATTTGAATTTTTTTTGCCAAATAATATCTTTCCTTTCCGAAGTAAGTAAAGCATGCATAAGAGCAATTTCCATATCCCGTAATTAGTTAGATTTTCCATGATATGTCTATAATTGAACAATTTCAGTTAAACTTAGAAGTCCTGTTATGATTTTGCATTATTATTCTTAATCAATTCTCAATCACTGAATAATTTGATTATATTAACTACCTAGAAAGAAAGTATTTATGAAGATAAACTATTGGATTAACAAATTTTCCATCATTATAATTTTCCATCGTCCCTATCAAATTGTATCAATAATTTCACACAGAAAAAAATATGAGTTTGTTTTTTTATAAATTAGATATCGGAGTTTTTTTTTTTTTAATTTTAAAACGTAGTTAAAAAATTATATTATAAGATATACGTTATTTGATTATCATCGATGGATGAAATAAATTTTTAAAAATATTATGTTTTTATGATGGCCAGTCGAAAAGGACACCAATTAACAGACAAGTTTTTCATTTTTCAAAGAGCGAAAGGATAAGGCAAGAACAAATAAATAAAGAAGAGAGAAAGATTAATCAGGGTATTGCACCTTAAGAAGAAAACTTGTTAACAGGGAAAAGAAAAATCCATACTGATTCTAGAAGTTTATAGGTAGATTAGATCATGCTAATAGTGTCAAAAACTTGTGATAGGCTCTGCTGAATCCAACCTCCACCGCTTGAATTAAACAATTGTAATATTGTAATAAGTTGATAAAATAATAAAGGAATTGAAAAAGGTGTCCCGGGAAGCCAGATGTCATGGCAAGAGTTAAACATAAAAATTCTGCTGTTTGGTGATTGTATAAACAATAGCTCATGGAAATGAGGTCTATTTTGTACAATTTTTATTTATTGTTCATAGTTGGCACACAAAATCACCGCTTGTCTCTACATCTTCAAGATCTGCATCATCATCATCATCGTCAAGATCCATGCTTCCTCCCATGAAAAGTCCCCCAACCTTGGGAACCACGTCAGTCGTTTTCATGGCCCCCTGTATTATAAAATCTACTTCCTTTAAGGTTTGGGAAGGGTTCTTTACGTCATGGCTCTGCCAGCTTCCCCCTTCCTTCAGCTCCATTGGCAAGTTCTTGAAGAACCATGGGTGGCTTTTAATTTCTGGTATACTAATTCTCTACACCAACAACATATATATAAAAAAAAAATGAATATAAACAATTCAAAACAAAGATGGATAATTGCCAGCGATTAGATTTTCACTTGCATTGAATCAAAACCTTTTTAGGATTTGCCACAAATATCCGAGACAAAAGATGTTTGCAGTCCTTGGAAACTCGGACATAATCAAGAATTGAGTAGTGGACGCTGAGTATTCTCTGCCATATGACCAGTAAATAACTTAATAGAACCTCCAGAATCAGTTAGGGAAGCCTCAAATTTAATTGCAGTTAAGGTTCGAATTTATGTCTAACGTTGAAGAGAAGGTGGAGCTCAATGAAAGCTTGGAGAAGCAACTCACCCCAACTGTCTTTCTGAAGTTTTTTGGATCATCGGGATCTTCAAGGGGATATGCCCCAACTAGCATGACATATAAGGTCACCCCACATTACCAAACATCTGCAACATATATTTATGGACGAATATGTTGTTTGGACTCATCATTTTTTTTAAAGTATTCATATCTAATATTTGTATCGAAGATTTACACATGGGTATCGGAGTATGATCCTCCAAATATATAAAAGAAAAAGTATACTCGTATAGAACACATATATATATTCGACACTTACTTCCAAATCCGGATAACATAGATGGAGGGATATTATAACCTTCCCATCATATTCTTTCTTGTATAGAACCTCAGAAGCAATGTGAGCTGGTGTTCCTACAGTAGATTTTGGTTGAGAATGAAACACCGATGACTACAAAAAATTGCAGGAAAATAGTTGGTGAATGAAATTTCACTCAAATTCAACGTTGTTGTTCAAACTTATTGATTAGTTGATGTTGTTTCAATAGCTTTGAGTATCCAAAATCGCATATTTTGACACGTGGTGCTGTGCTGCCATCAGCAGAGTATTTTCAAGCTTAAGATCTCTGTGACATATTTGCTATAAAACAGAAAATTTTTCAATGATAGCAGTACAAGGCTCTTTGAGATATTGCGAAAGAAGCAATTTGTTGGAGAAGTTTAGAACCAAGAAACTAATAAAATGCTAAAGTTTCATACCATGGAATGACAATCACTGACTCCTGATATCAATTGCTGAAAGAAAAACCGTGCCTGTTGGAACTCAACATAGAAAAGGAATTTTATTATTCCAATGGAGGATTTATACATGAGTACTGTGAATGTAATGGTCATGTTGTTCCAACTTTTTCTTTTTTTTTTTAAGTATTTATATTTGAAATTTGTGCTCAATACATATTTAAACACTTATATAAGGATAAGACCCTCAGAGAACCCTCCAAATATTAAATTTTTTTTTTAAATTGAACATACGAGTGTCAAAATTCAACACTCGTGTCCAAATCCAAATTTCATAGCTTGATAGAATAGAATAAAGCATTCACATCAAATTGCCCTCCTTTTTACCTCATCCTCACTAAATCTACCAGTGTTGCATATGCGCTCAAAGAGTTCTCCCCTGCAGCGTACTCCATGACTATGGCTAGATGGGTTGGTGTAAGAAGAACCTGTATGTGTCACGGGCCACGAGAGGCTTAGAACTTGAGTCTCGACTCATGATACAAGGGCAATGCCTCAATGTTAAGGCCAATAAGCAAACAATTTATGAAGTTGTGTGTTCAAAAGGAAAGTGACTATATCCATCCTCTCAGTTTCCTGCTTCAGGGGACAGTAATTTGCTTTACTAACACTGAAAATGATGTTTGATTTTTCATTTTGGCAACTTAATTAAACATTAAGATTTAGGCTAGACAATTAATGACAAAACTCTGAAATATAAATCTGGTTATCAAGAAAATAAAGAAAAGAATAGTGTTTAAACGAAATTACATAGACATTATTGTCTCTCTGACTTTTTTTTTCATTGGTTCACCATCAATGAGAGAAGAAGGTTGGTAAAACGTCAGAACCCAAACCTATCTTTATCTATAATAATGGAGCATTGACCAAAGCTCAGGTGGACAGGAACGGAAAAGATAACGACACGAAAATAAAGGAACATGAAGTATAGGAGTAACCACCTCTTTGAATCTAACGATATTGGGATGCTTCAGTGATCTATGGTTCATGATTTCCCTTAGCACATGTTCATCAATCTGCGAAAAACCCAGACAGAAAAAAAAAAAAAAGAGGAAAAAAAACCCTTTTAATCGACAATCCAATTAGAAACAGGAAAAAGAAGAAAAAAGAAGTCGGAAAGATTTAAGAGGTAAAAATGGGTATGAAGATTTAAGATAACATTCTGCCCTCTCTCAATGAACTTAGCAGCAAAGAGCTCTTTAGTCCATTTCTCTCTGACCAGTTTGGCAACTCCAAAATTCCCTGACCCGATATCTTTCACAATCTCATAACGTTCCATAGTTTCGAAACTCTCTATCTATCCACTCTCTATCTATCCACTAGGAAAAAATGAATCCCACTCCAGTCTTTTTTATCTCTGGCTGAAAACAACAGTATTAAAACATATGAACTCCGAGACTTGAAGCTTTTGTTTCAAGAGGTTTGTTAAGCCAAAATTAGTTGTGGCTTAAAAGTGACAACCATCATCGTCGTCGTCAGCATCATAAAAAGCTTTAGAAGGTTAAAGCCTGGGAAGACTACAGAGTTTTGACTGCAGTTATAGTAACAGATAGATAGACAGAGGTGCATGTATAAGGAATGGTGGGATTTAATTGGAACAGAAAAATCAAACTGAAGTTCCCCCACCCACACTGTCGTGTCTGGCGGAGTGGAAGGTGCAGAAATTCTTGTCCCAACAAAGAAAAAACAAAAGACCACTTGATCACTAACGGCTGCACGACAAATTGTAGGTGGTAAGATTTGCCTATGTTACACGGATTTAGAGGGAGTGTCCGATGATGTGAATACCCAACAGGGATATGTTCGATGTTTTCTAAGGTAAAAGTAAAACGCTGGAAGCTGGTGTGCTGTGGGCTGAAAATTGCTTGTAGATTTTGTTCGGTGAAGGAGCAATAATGACGTGCAAGGTAAGGCAGTGTCTTCAGCACGAATTTTAGGTTGAGGCTGGACAAATCAAGGGAGACCAGCACATGATATTTTAGGCTCGTTTTGCTTTCTTATAATTCAATCAAGGAATTGGCATTGTGCCAATAGATCATGAAACCAGCTTTCATGGATCAATAATTGACCCTACTTTGTTTTGTTAAGGTTAATCTTAGGTAATTAAAAAATGTAGAAAAATAAATGGCTTTAAAAAAATTTCTTAATCTATCTTTTTAACTCTCAATCTTTGTCTATTTAAGTTACATGAAAAAAAAAATTATACACTTAAATTCTTTCACATTCACGTAACTTTTAAAAATTTATCCAACGAGTCTTCGTTGGATTTTCTAATAATGAAATGAGAGAAGGAAATCCAGTGTAAAATATATCCTCAAGATCTCAAGTATGTCTATATGTGCAAGGGTTTTTCTTGTTTTGTATGATGGATTTGAAACTACAATCAATATGACATCAGTCCCTACCAAAAAAGACTTGAAAATTTGGAATATGCAAGTCTGGCCAATGGAGCTGAAATTTGCCATTTCCCTATTGCCAATTTGGCGCCGTCACTGTCAATTCCAGATGGACCAAATCCCATTCAAATTCAAGGGACTAAAACCATTGTCGCTTGCTCGTACTGTTCTTCTTTTTCCCCGAGAGTTTTTTTTTTCTAAATCATTGGCCCTGTTAACTTACCACATATTAACTGAAACTGAAGGCATAGATTTCCTGACAACTATGGCCCTATCAATTTTCTCTCATTTTTTCAAAAGGAAATGGAAAAAAAAAAAAAAAGGGCTCAAAGCTACACCACAGCCAATCATTGTCTCGCCAAAACATATTTGCTTCATAAACTCAGTCGCATGTATGTGTATATCAACTGCTTCGGACATAAACTTCTATACAAACAGCATGTCATTCACATAAAATGACGGGAAAACAATTTGAATCTTTTAACATGCAAGCAGTGATCTTTATCGATTTATGATAAAATCATATGGAATTATCGTTTGGTGAAATATAATATAACATTACTCGGAAAATTATTTAAGACCGTAAGTTAATCTTAATAGTTTACGGACTTTGTGCTCTTGACCTTCTTCAATGACACCTATTGATTGTTCCACGTAAATTTTCTCCTACATCTGCCCGTCAATTATGGGTAGATCTGAGTCCAGAAATTCCAACAGGCACTTTAGACACTTGAAAAAGAAGGTACGTAACTGCATTCACCTTCATGGATGTACATTTTCTAATCATATAGCAGCATCAACTACTAAGTGTCTACTTCCTTTACGATACTAGGTAGGGAAAACTTAAAAAAGAAAAAAAATCCATTATTTTCATATGGAATTTCTTCTAGCTCCAGTTAGCAAAGATCTTCTTCTGCAACATCAAGTGGAGGACCAAGGTAGGGTGCCCCCTTAACAACAAAGTCGTATGGCACTTTTAGCTCTCTTTCCTCAAGCAGGGCATAACCTGGGCCAACAAATAAAAATATTAAGCATAAATTTGGATGAATTGATACTATAAATTTTTTAATCCGAAAGTGATATTTTATAGTAAATTGAATCGATTATTTACCAGGAAGAGAAGGGATAGGAAAGTCTAAGAAGTAAGTGGAAGGCCTCCCAGAGTCATCGGAGTAGGGCGGAGATAACACATCCAAGATAGCGCATGGGGTCAAGGCGGTGAAAGAGTGGATGTTTCCACCACTCCTTGGGAACAACACGGATGGTTCACAAGGTGCATTGAAGATGCCATCTATCACAGTGCCTGCTACTCCATCTGCAACTCTCACCATCGCTGGACCGTTTAGTTTATCCATAAGAACAATATAAGTATAACCCTTTTTTTAACTGACAGAAATTTCTTAGATTTCAATCGATCAAGTTTCGACATCATGTTATGAACAGATTAAGAAATTTACATATAGTTTTGATATCATTTACGTTATGGTACAGTTAACTTCAATCCCAACATCTACAACGTTAAGCTAAAACCCTTACTTGTTCTGGGGCTAGAACTCTCATTAAGCACCCAATCGTAGGCTTTGACGTAAACCGAACCATAAAGAAGTTTGCTTAGAACCGTCATACCAGGGTGATCATGAAGTGGAAATGTCCGGCCAGCCGGAAAGCAAAAAATTCCTATCTGCACAAAGAACAGACTAACTGACCATGCAGTCATGCAAAAAAAAAAAAAAAACTTCGGATGATAATTAATCATGGCAGATATCAATCTATGATTGAATAATACGTATATGAATAAACAAATTAGCAGCTTTTTCTCACCGAGAAATTATCACATTCATATATGTGAATGTAAGTTATTTCAGAAACTCCTTGCCCAGAAATTAATCCATTGCTGATCATCTGGCTTGAACTTGGAGATCCATCCAAGCTAACTTCATCTATCCCAACATCAACAGCTTCAATTAAATCTGCATTTTCCAAATGATCCCTTTTGTTACTCTTACTATAAGTAAACAGACCAAGAACATGAAATCTGAAAAATTAAGGAAGTCAGTACTTAAGAAGTTTTTCAGCCATTGAATTTGTTTGAAAGTTGGAAGCTCTTTCTGGGAAAATTCATAATTACAGGCATCATATAGCATTTGTATTTTGCTTTTCTCCATTGTGCAGTTCATGAGGAAATTCGTTGCCCTTCACGACTATCATGACTATAAAATAAGAGATGGCCTAGACACATTAATAACATTATAGCTAAATCTGGGGGCTTATTTTGACTTTTTTAATATCATACAATGGGCTTTCTTTTCTTCTCATTGGAATTTTTCAAGAAGCAAATAGTTTTTTCACACAACATTTTAAAGGGATCCAGTTAACCGATAAATTATAGACATGTTTAAAATTTTTTTAATTATTATTTCAATTGTTTTTAAAATTCTTATTTTAAACAATACCATTAAATAGTAATTGCTTTGATTAATATGGAAAAAATTAAAGGTAGAATATTAATTCCCCACTTTAAACGAAATCAGAGATTTGAAATCCGTTATAAAGTCATTACTTTGTGGCATAAGCAAATCATTACAATATATATATATATATATATATATATATTTCTAGAATGGAGAGAAAAAAAAAAACAAAAAAAGTAAAGCCTTAATGTAGGGATGGCCACCAGGACACTCCATTTCCATCTGCTTTTGCATGGCAAAAAGGCGTGATTGGCTAGTCGGTAGTAATTAAACCATCCACCTTTTCAAACCCGGCAAGTAGAACTGCCGAGGATTTTCTTTTGTTTTTTTTAATAGCTAACGATTTTTCGGGGGGGTTTTAAGGTTTGCAAATGTAAATATATTAAGCGTAAAACTAAACTATATTTGATTATTTATTTAGTATAAATTTTTTTTAATTATTAGATGTATAAAAAAATTATTAATTGATAATATAAAATTATTGAATCAATTTAAAATTATAAATATATGATAAATATAATCATATCATTAAATATAATAATTAATTTATTAAAATATTAATCATATAAAAATTATATATATTTATATATATATATAATCGATTTGTTTTAAAATTATGTGAAGCTAATTTAGCTTCACACGTGTAAGCAAATCTTTTTCTATTTATATACACGTCATCGTTACATGTCTCTTTTTTCTTATTCCAGTACGTTGCACCAGTTGTTTTTTGTTTGTACATGGGACTCCTTCAACAGATTCACAGCATCCAAGAGATTAGCTCAAATGTTCTACCTCGGGTTTAGATTTGAAACCATCGCCTTTGTTTCCTGTTTACTAAGATTGGCAGCTTGGTTTTATAAAAGTTAATTTGGAAACATCTTTATGGAAACATCTTTACATTTCAATTTTTTTTAAAAAAAATTGAGCCACCTATCATTTTTTAGTCTTGTTTATTTTAGTATTTCTTCAATATAACTTTAGTTATAATTTAAAAGTGTCGATACTTAAATAATAGTTATCTTTTTTTTTAGTCATTTAATCTTTTGAGATATTTGATCATTTAACAAGATATCAAAGTTTTATAATCTTATTATTCATTGAAATGTACCTTGTTATTTTAATCTTTTGTCGGCTTATACAATTTTTTAATACTCTAATCAATTTGCAATTCTATTAATCATATTCAATGAGTATGCATATGAGGAGAGCATATACAAAATTTAAAAATCCATCATCCTCTATCAACTTAAACCTGAGGTAATTATCTTCTAATTGTATTGATAATTGTTGAATTAAAAAAAGTGATAGACCGAAACTAGACTACCTCTTAGAAAGATAAAATAAAATAAAACATCGCCTTAATATCTGGACCAAACTTCGAAAAAGGAGTTTTTGAGCCAAACGATTTAAGTCCCGCTTTTAGATGGCTACACGATCGATTCTGCCCAAAAGTACAGACCATAAAAAGAGATATGCTGCTTTCTTAATCGAACAGGATAAATATGCATACTCTTAATTCCTCCACCGAAAGGTCTTCTTTTTTTTTTTTTTTCTCGTTGATCAAATCTCCATACCATATCAGACCGACCCGTAATATATCGATCAGAATATAAGCAAAAGTAATTTGAACCACCGATCATCAATGGTTGAGAAAACAATCATTAAAATTTCAGTCTGAAAAAGCAAAAGTCATGTTATTATAATTATTATCATTATTAAGCATTAATATTGAAGACTTTGGAGGTTTAAATATTTAATTTTGGGTGGTTGATTTCCAATTGGAACATTAACAACGTTGAGAAAAATTTACTTCCCAACGAAAACTAAATAAAAAAAAAAAAAATCATGTTCTCAAGTCTCAACTTGCCAACTTGAACTCTGATATTTGAGTATTTGTTCGCCTCGTTTATTTTTATGAATAAAATTTCGCATGTCTTTCTCATTTACCCTCAAAAAATTCAGTTTATCTGTCAGTATACTACATATTCGGCGAAAACAAAAAAAGGAAAAGTCTCCATACATCCTTTTTTTTATATTACATTTGGTTTTAATTAGTAGAGTTGGGCCCTTTTTTTTTTTTATCATGAGTTAGGCTTGATTTTTTAATCACTAAATTTGAAGAAAGCAGTGAAAAACAAAATTTATTTTTGTTTTGAGATTACAATGGCCGAACTATTTTTATTATTGAAATTTAAAATTTAAAATTGTACTAATAAATCATGTGATTTTTTTATAATAAACATTAAATTGTTTGTAGAGAAGATTATACATCGACTATTGAAAGGTGGGTATTATCGTTAGAATAATTATCTTATATATCAACAATAAAAAAATTTACAAATAAAATTTGTTAAACATCATATCATATAAAATATATTTAAAAAATAAATAAAAAATATATCATCCCTTGTAACATTTTTTTTCATTGATGAATTAAGTAATTATCTTTACTGTTAAT
>JBBYHM010000019.1:20028444-20040077 GCA_038381775.1 Adansonia rubrostipa | reverse complement strand
TTTTCCTTAAATACGAACAATTCAAAGAAAGATTAAAAAATGTTGCATTAATAGCCTATCGTTTGCCTTTACCCCCAATGGTTTAATATTTCAAATTTTTTTTTTATTACGATTGATATTCAAATAAAATATTATTTAAAAAATAATTATATTAATTAATTAAATTAAATTATTATTTAAAAAAATTGAGAAATAGGAACACGTGATTAAGACATGGATTTTGGAATTTAATGAGAACGTGGCTGTTTAAGACTTTTCCAAGTGTTTAAAAGAGTATGATAGTGCCGGGTGTCCCCAACATTCCTCTTACACGATATCAGAATAATCCAAATATAAAGTTAAAAAAAATTAAAAAAGAAAAGTCGAAAAGGACGGTCAAACCGGAAAGAGGAATGGGCGAACAAGTTAAACAACTGGTCAAAGACCCAAGGATAAACATAACAGAAACATCACATGTGAATATATATATATATATATATATATTATCAAATTTATTTCAGCTTTAAATTTAATCTTCTTCTCAGTCCTACAGGACAATACAAACAGACAAAACTCTTATATCTATGTTGCTATCTGCTCCCAATTTCTAATAACATGACTAAGCCGTAATTATTATTCTAATAACAGTCATTAACTTAGTTTTACTAATATTAAATCGAAAGAAATTATATATGAAAAAATAACTGATTATTTGTATTTTTTTTTTTAATTTCTATCGCTACTTGTATATAGTAAAAAAGAAAAAGGTAAAAAGCAACAATCGTACAAGTTTACCAAAGCTATAGGGAATTTTTGAATCAGTCAATGTTTCTTTTAAAGTGTAACGGAATCTTGGATCGAATTTTTCCTCCCTCAGTGGTAAAATAATTTTGAAAATTTTGTATAATTACTATTATATTAACATTTCATTGTTCATAGCTTAGAGGTGAAAGAAGAATAAAATAATTTTTAATAGCAAACGGCCTTTTGACTATATGATTTTTACTAAGCATCCGAGCATGCAATTGCTAAATGATGCACTGTGTTTCTTGAATTCGAATTAAATATTAAATTTAATGTTTATATGAATATTTTTAATATTTTTATTAATTTAAAAATTTTTATATTTATATTTATATTATAATATGTATTAAATATAAATATTAAATATTTTTTTTAAAAAAATAATTAGAGATAGCCGAGTGAAATATGGGTTTTGAAGTTTTTGAGAAAAAGACAGCGGCTTAGTGCTAGCTTACTACTCCGGGACTTGAAACAGCAGCATCCTTTAAGAATAATTAAAAAAAAAAAAAGAAAATGAAAAAAGAAAGCAAATCCATGCAAAACAGAGCGAAAGTTAAGCTGAGAGTATGGACTAATGGACTGCCTTTTGCCTTTGCTTCTCTCTCTCTCTCTCAAAAAGCGTCCCGCATTATAATTGTTTCACAGATTCTTGTCTTCCCCTTTCGTAAAAGTTGCTAGCTATGTGGAATAGTAAGTGATTCCAACGGGGAAGGACTTGGGGCTGAGGTTTCCCTAGTGTGTGTGTTTTTTTTTATGGACTTAAATTATTACATGCACTCTCAGAACTTACAGGATTCTTCCAAGTTCAATCCATGCGAAAAAAAATAAAAAATAAAATACAAATTTATTAATTCAAAAAAGGTCAATAATAATAGCATGCAAGTTTTGGTCATTTCTCTTTAATTTAAAAACACCAGTTCTATCTTTAATTTAAAAACACCAGTTCTAAGTTTTGAAAATAATTAGTTAAGTGGTCAATTAAATCCAAGCCATTCAAATATTTTCCCATCTCTTTTAAAAGGATCTATCAAGTATGAAACACAAAATTCAAGGCTATTTACTTTAAGTAAGAGAAAAAGAGGTAAAGAAAATCTCGCACAGAAAAATCAGAAGGACTAATAGGGCCGCAAAAAACGAGGAAATGAGAGTAAAAATTGTGATAACCTGTGTATTCAATTTTTACTTTCACTATAATCGCAACCATTAATATTAATTTTCATATTATATAATAGTTTATTTTTATTTTAATTATTTTTATATTATATTTATTTTAAATTTAAAATTAACAGAAGGAAGGTTGGGATGCGGACAGAGGCTGTACAATGAAAACCTCTTTTTGCAGCCTTGTCTTGGCGTATAAAGAAGAAGAGGTACGACAGAGAAAAAGGACTGAGCAACTTGGGTTGGAAAATTGCGGTCCGTTTCACATTCATTCTCTTAACGCAGCTTTGACCATATTCCAAAACTGCCAAGGCCAAATATTAAAAAAGTGGAGCAATTATTTCTTGGTTGGGAGAAAATCCCAACACCCCATTAATCACACAATTAAGGACCCCATTAATCACACAATTAAGGACGGACCTTTCAAACACCCAATAAAATTCAATAACTGTTTTTTTTTTTTGGCCTCCAAATTAAGCAAGCATCTTCTATTCTTTTCTATTAATTATAATCCCTCAAAAAAATTTTTAAAAAAAAGAGATTTGTAAGGACGTGACACTGCGAAAGTAGCTTATATTGCCATTTTGATGGCTTGGTTGGTGACTCGTTACTGAGTTTTAAAACTCGTCCACCGCGAACACGACAGGGAACAACACATTTGTCGACGCCCGCAATCGCAATCTCAATCGACTCGAACAGGCACCAAGCAGCAAAGATTAGATAAGATCGTAAAGATTAGGGGGGGAGAGAGAGAGAGAGAGAGAGAGAGAGAGAGAGAGAGAGGCATTCGTGGCTTCTTTTACGGGTCATGTTTTTTTTTTTAATTGTTAATGCCTCGAAAAACCTGAAGAGATTAAAGAGAGATTAGACAGCGGCACAAAGGCAAAGACCAAGGAGACGGAGACATATTCGTTCTTCTGCAACTTTATTTGTTTATTTATTTATATTTTCTTTCTTTCTTTCTCTTCGAGCGCTAGCCTTAGAAGTCTTTTAGACTCATCATCTTTTGGTCTGAAAAATAATTTTCAAGTGCCATTAAAGAAACCCCTCCCCCCAGGTCTATCTCTCTCAGTCTTTTTCTATGGCTTCGTCCCTATTCGTCGACCCCCTTAAGTCTGCCACAAAGAAGAAGAAGATTTGCCTACCGCAAAAAAAAAACCCATAGCAATAGCTGTTGATTGTATCACAGATATTTAGTTTTTATATCTTACATGAACAAACAGACCATTATAGATCTAGAGATAGATTGAGAAAGGTTGCTTTAGTGTTGAGAAGGGTTGGGTCTTTTTTTTTTTTTTTTGGGTATAAAATGGATAAAAGCTATCAGTCTTCTGGTGGCTCTACCACCAGCACCACCACCGGTAGCACCAGTAGCTCGAACGTCAATAGTGTTAACATTCGAGATCATTACCTTAAAAATCTCAACAAGTTTTCTCACAAGATTTCCAAACCCTCCACCGCTACCAACGCCCCTCCCATTATCAAAAAGCCTTCCTTTGACCAGACCCAGAACCTCACCCACGCGCTGCCACCTCCGCAGCTTCAGCAACCTCAACCCTCCCAGCCTCAGCCTCAGAATCCTAACCAAAGCAATCTCCAGGCTCAACAGCACCAGCCGCCAGTCTACAACATCAACAAAAACGACTTCAGGGATGTCGTACAGAAGCTAACCGGTTCACCGGCTCATGAGCGGTTCTCTACGCCTCCACCAATCAATCAACCCAAACCACAAAGCTCTCGACTCCAGAGGATCCGACCTCCTCCATTGGCGCACGTTAGCAACCGCCCTCCTCCCATGATTAATTGTGCCGTTCCCAACATGAATCCCCCTGGTTGCTCTCAGCCTAATCTTCCTATCACCGGTCCTATTGGCAATAGCTTCATTCAACGGCCACCAGCTGCGGCGCCTCTTTCACCACTCCCTCCATTGCCGTCTGTGCACGCGGCTGCCGAATCGCCGGTCTCTGCCTATTTGCGATACTTGCAAAGCTCCATGTCCACCACTGTTGATTCCAATGCAAAGCAATTCTCTGGATTCTCACCATTGGCCCCACTCATTTCACCTCGTTGGAACAACTTAACCGCCCTACCACCACCACCACAACAGCAGCAACCACCGCAGCCGCAACAGGCACAACCACATCAACAACAACAATCGCCACAGGTATCATCAGCGGGGACAATCCAGTCACAGTTACCGTCATCACCACCGCCATTCGGGTGCATGAATTCTCCGCGGTCATCATATGCTTTACTTTCCCCAAGTTTGCTATTTTCTCCAAATTCGGGTCAATTAGGATTCCCGCTTTCGCCAACGGTGCCTCTGCCGAGCCCAAAATGGCGAGGTCTTTGATAAATTTTAAGTTAATGTAAGTCCTCAAAAGGGGATAATTTCTGGCGTTAGAGGTTTCCCTTTTTTTTTTTTTTTTTTTTTGTAAATGGTTAGGTTGGTGGGGTAATTTTATTCAATTACCAGTGGCTGGCTAAAGAAGAAAATTTTCTCGCCCTGGTCAGTTAGAATTTAGAAGTTTGTTTCTTCTTCTTCTTCTTCTTCTTTCCTTGTTATGATAGAAACTTTAAATTAAAATTATGTTATTTTTTTTTGTTGAAAAATGGGTTGAGAACAAAGTTAAAATTAGGTATTTATTAAACATTTTACTGGTATAGTTAGTATTATATATTTGTAAGATTTGTTCTTGCTATATCTGTGCTGTTTATTGCTTTATGTTTTCATCTGCTAATCTTAGTTTAGCCATTTTTGGATATAAAATGTTCGTTTTTTTTTTTTTTGGATAATATATGACACGCTTTTGTTTCTGTTATTGATCTTCAGACATAGAATTATCATAGATTTCTAGTAGGTTAGATCAGCTTCTTCTTTTTTATGAATTTTAAGTATTGATAATTGTTCATGATCCCAGCATATGAAATTCTTAATTGTTAAGTGGTTTATTAGATCACAACTAGGATTTTATGGCATGACATCTACCTAATCTGTTATTTGCAGGAAGTAACAAAAATTAGAACCATGCCCCTCGGTAATATGATATGTAGCAGGAGTTTGATGATTGTAACAAATGTTTTCAATAGCCCCTTCCTTAGGATACAGCTGGGTAGATGTCTACTAGGTTAAAATTATACTGTGTAGAATCTATTTATTTATTTTTTGACCAGATTGTACAATTACTCTTGGAGTAGTGGAGGACATTAAGTTGCCCTCTTCTGTGGTAGATTGGGAAAATATTACTAATAGTACTTAACAGGATGGAATCTGGGTAATTTAGTTATCTTAAGAGATTGCATTAGTATCTCTGAGACTCAAACCAAAGCTTCATTAATGCATCCATTAGAAGTAGGTCCTTAAAAAATGAATGTTCACCTATTTAGGAACTCCTACGAGAGGAATTAATTCTTGATTTTGGAATCTTCAACAGAAGTTTGGCCTTTTTCCTTATTCAAAGTTTGCAAGTGACATTTGGGATTGAATGTGGTTGGTACCCACAAAATAATTATGGATGGTTGTACTCTTGTAGTGTTTTCTCTGGTCTAAAGTTTGACTCAAATAATTTTGCTATCTTGGTTTATGCATGTTTATATACATATAAAATGCTCCACATGTATTTCACAGGCTAGTGATTGGCATGTTTTCAATCCCCCACCATCTACATCACGCATTTTACTTTGGCATAATCTTTAATAATAGCCTTTCATTTATCAAATTGGGAGGTAAAAGAACCTGCTGAACTTTGACTGAATATATATTTGGAGAGGGAAGGAAAGCTAAAGTCACTAAAATAGTTGACTTTTGTACATGAACGATAGTGGATTTGGAGCAATTTGGTGTTTCGTGTGAGGCTGAGGACTTTTCTTAAAGCGTAGAGGCTGCTCTACTGTGGGTTACATTGCTGACCTTTGAAAAAGTGGTTATGGTCTTTGGTTATGGTTTTCTTTTTCTCCTTTTACGTTCTGATTCTGGTTCTTGAGTGTTGAATTCTGAGGCCGGAAAGCAAGCACCTGTCAGTTTGATGGTATACTTAATAAGGTATTTAAATACATTCGATAGTTTCAAAAGGGTAGAAGTAGAACCGTGGGGGGAGAAGTGCTGCAAACATAGCTTTCAATGGGTTAAAAAAAAAAAAAAGGGAAAGATGATTTTTCCAGTTTCCACTGGCGCTTATCATATACTGTACCAGCCGAGACTGGATGATATAATTTTCTTTTCGTTACTGTAAAATGAAATAACAATTGGATAGCTGAAGCAGATCCTTCGGATGGATGTAAATAATGGTTGAAAGTTTGTTTGGAGGAAGGTGGTCAAGTGGATATTCATAAAAATTCAGTGATATCTGAAGAAGAGAATAGATATGACACATTTATAGGTAATTAGTAATACACAGTTAATTTATACATTTAATATATGTAATATTCAAAATATTAATATATTTAATAATTTTTATTTTTTTATACTTATATGATTATTAACATTAAAAAATATGAGATGTATACATGAATTAATTTTATTTATATTTTATATATGTAATTATATTTAATATTGGTAGGTCTATTCAAAGCAATTATGGTACTTCTTTTTTCCTAATGCAAAGGAATAATTATACCATTTTTACCTTTTTTTTTTTTTAATTAGAATGAAGAATATGTATTTATAATATATTAGTATTATTATTTTATTTTTATATAAATTTTGATATGTTAATAATTAATATTAAATAATTTTTAATATATTTATTATTTTATATTTTATATTTTATATATTTTTATATAATATTTATATCATATAATTATATAATATATTATACCGAATGCAGATACCGCCAGGACCAGGAGTTACAGTTTTAGTTAGAAAGGAAATGGATGAACTTTCTAGCAT
Organism: Adansonia rubrostipa; assembly: GCA_038381775.1. Classification (NCBI taxonomy): domain Eukaryota; kingdom Viridiplantae; phylum Streptophyta; class Magnoliopsida; order Malvales; family Malvaceae; genus Adansonia; species Adansonia rubrostipa. The sequence goes on along the minus strand of JBBYHM010000019.1, from coordinate 20,033,245 downwards.
AACACGTTATAATAGTTAGCCCAAGATGCCGGAGCCAGCCCATCAACTCAGTCAGTCCAGCAGCTTCTTCTTTTTCTTCTGCCTTCTAATAAAAAAATTTAGACCGACGGCGACAGGACAGCTCCACAAAATGTTTAACGGATTCATACACGTGGCTCAAGCTGCGTGAAGCTCAATACATCTTTTTGCTCTTTTTTTACCGCCGCGGTAAAAGTAAAACGCTGAAATCCTAACCTAACTAACAATCTCTCTTTCTGTCTTGCCCATATTATTTATTATATCCTGCGCTAGCCTCCTCCACCTTTAGACTCGAACTCGCCACCAAAAAAAAAAAAAACAGCAGATCGCTTCCTCTTCCTGCAATGGCGGAAGCTCAAACCGAAAATCCCCCTTCCCTATATGAGGTTCTTTTGTACTCTCTCTGATTTAAAATTTATTTTCATTTCTTTCAGAGCAACCATTTTAGTAGTTTATTTTAATACTTGTAGCAATTGCGAATTTCGATCTCCGTTGCTTTCGTTGTTACTTGCAACTTCTGGACTGTTTTGGATCTTCAATTTTGGTTTTAATAATTTTGTTTAATTGGGTTGAAATGAAACGGATCTATGGATATTATTGCTGAAATTAGAATAATTTGGTGGCTAAAGCATATCAGCTTTTTGAAGTTTTCTGGGAAGGTGATTTTGATTAAATTTTGATTGTCTATGCTTCGTTATGGAATATAGTTGAATTTTAATTTTCTTGAGCATCATCATGAATATGTGATTAACGTAATTTGTTGCAACCTTTTAACTAAATTAACTCAATGAAGTTGCTCTTTTATTTGCCTTCAGATTCTACCAATCTGTTCTTAGTTTGCGGCTCACCTTGTTGACTTGTTGAGGGCCTTCATTCGCGACTTTCAATGAAATGTAACTTTTTGAGCAGAAGTTTATTGGGTCTTTTACTAGTTGTGGTGCTTAATCAAACAAATAATACTACAGTACAGATCAAATGAAATTTCTGGGCAAAATTGTTGGTTGCTTAAGCATCCAAGCTTTTGAACAAGAGCAGGTTAAAATTTTCACTGGTCTTGCAGTCATGTCAATTCGTGCTACTGCGTCAATGTTGCCTTCTAGGAACTATAAGCGAATTCATTTGTGAGTATGTTGTGTGAAGTGTGAGTAATAATTTCATAAATGTTTTAGAGTGATGAATTGGGCTTTCTGTCATCTTTTTTCAAGCTTCTTGTTCCTATGCTTGAATTTAGCTAAGATGCAACTTTGTTTGCTAAGTTTTGGTATTGATAACTTCAATGAAATTCCTACTCCTCTTCTTGTAAAACCTTTTGTGTAGCTCAGCTAGCACTAAGTTCTCTGATGCTGTGTGTTTGTGTGTTTTAGCGAGGGTAATTATCTGACCTGATTACGCATGAAACTTATTTGTTATTTTTCCTGAATTTTTGGACATGTAGCAATATGCGCTGAAGGAGAAAGAGGAGAAATCAGATGTGGCTACAAAGCCAGCAGAAGCAAAAGAGGTTGAAAATCTTGTGAATGCTGCTTCTGGCTCTGGAGAAGTTGTAACTGAGAAAGTGGAGGAGACTCCTGTTGCTCCAGTTGAGGAAAGCACTGAGGCCACCACTGCTGCTGCAGAAGAAAGCACGGAAGCCAATCCTGCTGCTGGGGACAGTGGTGAAGATGCTCAAGCTGCTGCAGAGGAAAGTAGTGAAGCTGCTGCAGAGGAGAACACAGGTGATGCTGAAGAAACACCGGAGATAAAGGTTGCCCTGCTAAACATGTCTATTATAAAGTTCATCTCTGCTGCCTCCAGATTCTTTATGTGTATATCTTATCTGTACATGTTAGATTGCTTCACTAACATTATGTGGTGCATGTTTGATATTCAGCTTGAGACTGCCCCAGCAGATTTTCGCTTCCCAACTACAAACCAAACAAGGCATTGCTTCACACGGTATATTGAGTACCATCGGTGAGTTAAACTTTGTTTACAAACTATTTTGTCTCTCATTAATGTATAAGCGTTTGTTTCTTCCAGCAATGCTTCTTGACATGTCTTTATCCTTTCATCTTATATAGTTGTGTAGCTGCAAAAGGGGAAGGGGCTCCAGAGTGTGATAAGTTTGCCAAGTATTATCGTTCCCTTTGTCCTGGAGAATGGGTGAGTATTTCTCTTGAAAACCATGATGTACTTCTCTGCATCATAACAGTTATTGAATGGCTGCTGTTTATTGCTCTCATTACATGCATAAATCAGGAAATGTCTTATGACCCAACATATTTTTGAGAGTTTGCTAAGTACTCTAAAATGTGAATATTAGTTACAGATGATTTGATGTTGAACTACTTCAAATATGACTATCACATATGAATTGAGTGAATTAGTTCAATTATTTCTTTTATGTTTTGATGAATTCAAGTGCCAGAAAGTCCCTATGGATTATATAAATGCCACTATTGTAAAACCAATTTGTAAATCAGCCAACATATCTTGTGGTGGGCTTAGCATATAGAGATGCCACTGATGTAAAACCAATTTGGAAATCTGCCACTTGTCTTTTGGTGGGTTTAGGCTTGAACAAGATTTCTTTTAGGGTATGCATTTGAAGAAAAGAGAATATTTAGTCTTTATTATGGAACTGGAGTGAAAGATGCAGGAATCAACCTTTTTGGATTGCCAGTTGCGTATAAAATGTTAAAGGGCATTCCTTTTATCAGAAAGTGTAGGGTTTGATGGGCAAAATAAGGCGGCTTAATTGGTAAGAATTTTGGTTGGAATTTTTTAAAGAATTAGGTTGAGAGGATATGATTAAGTGAGTTAGATGTGGATTTTGGACTGCATACTTTCTTTAGCAACTACTCAGTCTTCAGTGTTAGTCAAGTTCTACTAAAGATACAGTTATTACATAGGACGCTAACTAACAAATACATATAGATAGATTTAAATTGGGAGGAAACAGATTACTGTTAAAAGCTACCAGGAAACCTGAGCTCAACTAAATTAACCCAAAAACAGACCTAACTTGCATATTGCAGTACATGATGGGTTTTTCCCTGCACACAAAATTCCCTTAATTTCAAATTTTAGGTGATACTGGAAAAGAGATGTTTGTTCTTCTATGGCTCCAATTAATCTAAAAATATGACATAGTCCAATATTTTAACTGGTTTTTGGACTAAATCTAATAATTTTCTTTGGTTGAACTAAAATTACTGAACTAGAGAAGATTAAATAAACTCTTCCAGTTGTATAATTCCTAGGTTATCAATGACTCAAGCTACTTCCGAGCTACTCAGGCTCACTTCGGTGAATACTCGAGCTTGACTTGTTCATTATAGAGACGGGTTCGAATATTTGAGCTAATCGAGTAACAAGTCAAGTTGAGTTCGAGTATTTTAATACTTTATTCAACTCTCATGAACATAATTAAGCCTCTAATACACACACACGCCACGCATATGTAAGTAAATGACAAGAATATAATGTTTAATTTCTCTGTTTACGATTTTAATTAGCCTAATTGAGTAGAGCATGAGCTGCTCAAGTAAATTATGAGCCGAGCTTGAGTATGAAAAACAAAGCTTGCCTGAGTTTGAGTGGAGCTTCCAACCTTGAATCTGGTATTAGATCAACTTGACTCAGCTCAATTACACAGGCAGTCCTTAGATGGCTCGTTGTCAACTAGAGATTTTTGTTAAAAACTAACAAGAAGGAGGAATCAAAATAAGAAGGCAGCCAAAAACAGAGGCAGTAAGGACTAAGGAAAATTTTTACTTTTGATTGCTCAATTCAATTTTTTTAGAAGGGTATTTTCTAGCGTTCATTGTTGATTATATTCCCCTGTTTCTGAGGCATGGGGAAATATTATGCTTTGATTAATCCATTCTTCCAGCCCCGGTTTAAATTATTTGAATGAGTATAATATGTAATATGTGTTCTAGATTCTAGGGCAGAAATTTATAAAAGATTCCTGTTCTGTAGTTGGCTGCTTGCATTAGCCTTGTTTCATATGCTAGTAGAATTTCATCCTTAACGCCAGGTTAATTAATTTGTTTATCTTCGTGAGCCAATGCCATTATTTACACTAACAATTTTACGTGTTTGGTTTCTCAGATCGAACGATGGAACGAGCAAAGGGAGAATGGTACTTTTCCAGGTCCTCTATAGATGGTGCCTATCAGTAAAAACCTTACCGTGGCTTTCTTCTGCTGTTTGTGGAACTGTTAACCACAGATGAATTTCTTGAATGAAAAGAGCATTTTTCAGGAAATATCCTATTTGAAAGGATGAGTAATAAGATATTTTGACATGTACCCTAGACTAGATCGAGGATGATACCTTGGGTTGCTCATAAGGAAGTTACTGTTCGTTGGTTCCATGATGAAACCTTTTTCTTTTCCTTTATTTTTTCTGCTGCAACTACATTCAGTTTGAGGTTATTGCTTAGATTTCATTTCTTTAATGATTAACTCAGCTTTACAGTGGCGAAAATTCTAATAATTTTCAGTTTGAAGTTCAATTTAATTTTGATTTTAAATCAAATTTTAAATTGATCTGGAAGTTCTCATTATTTTAAACCGAAAATCAAATTTTGAATTGATGTCTAAGTTCTCATCATTTTGGCTTGACTCAATAACACCTTGTTTGAAATCTTAGAAGGAGCTCAGGCAAAACATCAAAGAGCGATGGCAGCCTGACGATAGAGTTGGTGTCGGTATTAGGCACAAAATGACTCACCAACAAAATCAGCCTCCAGATTCGAATGTGGTACAAAACCAGTACCAAAAGGGGCTTCTATTTT
>JBBYHM010000019.1:20004528-20014702 GCA_038381775.1 Adansonia rubrostipa | reverse complement strand
AGTTTTTAAATAGTAATTCAAGATTTAATATAAAATATAATTCAAGATTTTTATTTTTTATTATTTGTAAATAATAATTAGAGATTTAATATAAAATATTTTTATTTTTTATTAGTTTTTAAATATTAACTCAAGACTAATAAAAATAATTTTTAATATTTTATTGTTTGTAAATACTATTTTAATATATATCATTTATATATATTTTTATATATACAGGAAGAGTCGGTTTCATTAAGAACATAGAGAAGAGTAACACAAAGAAAAGAATAAAATTATAAGTAAAAAGGTAATTAAAATTTTTATTAATAATTTTAATAATTATTATTTCCTTTTTTATAATTACTTTTTTGGTTTTACTCTTTTTTAATAATTATTTCCTTTTGTGAAATTTTTTCAAAATTTATATAAGTATAATGGGTAAAATTTATGTAGGTATATATACGTGAGATGGCGATTTCTCAATAGGATCATTTTGATGTTGAGAAATCGTCATTTAATTTGACGATTTTTTAACTAAATTTTATAATTTTTTTTACGTTGAGAAATCGTCATTTGAAATGGCGATTTCTCAATAGCTTTTTAAAATTGGCCTATTTTGATAAATAATTTGAAAACAGAACAAAATTTTTTTTATATTATTCTAATAGAAAAGCCTCCTATTTCCTGTTCAATATTTTTTTTCTTTTTAGGACCCAAAACCACATCGCTTTTTTATTTTTAAATATTTAATTAATATTTTTAGTTATAATATTTTACTTCATATATATTTTTTAAAATTTAGCGTTAAATTATATTCAAAACATGAATACACTATTTATGAAAACAAATAACATTTACTAATGTAATATACTATTTTGCTCTTCATATTTGTATGCGCTATGATACTTAAATCGGTTCAAAGAGAAAGAAGGGAAGAAAATTAAAAGAGCAAAAAAAAAAAATAAAGGACTAAAGATATAATATAAGATTTAGTATTTTTATTTAATAATTTTTAAAATCCGATTAACAGATGCTTAAAGGCACTGTTAAATACTCAAAATTAATCACTTTATGGAATTTAAGAAAAAAACAATTTAATAATTATGCTGATGCAACAATGAGATCAAGAGGTTGACTACAACTTCATTTTGTTTCTCCTCGTAATTTTTATTGATTTAAGTATCAAAGAGTGTCCTTAAGTATAAAACTTTGACGTCCTCTAACTTTTCTTGTCTTGCAAGCCTCACACGTTGTCTCCAAACTTATTCAACCTCTGATCTCATTATTACATTAATAAATCATTTGTCTATATTTTAAAACTGAACGGATATTTATAAATATCAATAAAAAATTTTTTTATTTTTTATGCATAAAATTTTTACAAGTAACAATGATTAAAATTACTCCCCATACTGACAACTAAACATAATTTTAAACTTTTTTAAATTACATAATTATTTTTAAAAAATAATAAATAATAAATTTAATATTTATAATTTTTTTAATCAAAATCACGTCATTGTAAAATAAACGTAAACTAAAATAATAGTAGCACACTATGCTAAGTCTAAAATTTCAACTATGCTAGAACCTACTCTATGAATGCTTTAATGAAATGTCCTTTTGATCAAATGATTTAGCAATCAATGTGGCTGAAAGTCAATTTGACACATCAGATAATTGATTAACAAAAAAAAAAAAACCGTGTTGTTAAGCACCCCAAAAAAAAAACAGTCTATGTAAAATCTACTATTACTAATTTGAAAAGTGATGGGACACACACTTTGTAAATGAGAAACCTACAGTCGAACAACACGTTAAATGTGTGACGAAATTTAAAAAGCACCTAACTTTACTGTTAAAGTCCAAAAGCTTGGGCCGCCAATTATATAAACAACTTTTATTCATCTAGTATTAATTTTTAATCAAAAGCCTCACCGGTAAAGAGTACGGTAGAATTTAATTATTAAACAAGTAGAGAAATGTTGCTCCATATTCAATGATATTTGTTGGAATAGTATCAAAGAAAATAAACAAGTAATTAATGAATTATTTTTATTAAATTTAGTAATAAATAATACATTAAATGCAAAAAAAAATTAAATCAATAATTAAATAATATTTAAACACTACTTATAATTATCTGTTAAATAAATTTATAAGTTATTAAATTCACATGGCACAATCACCTCTTGCGTTGTTAGCTTCTTACAAATTCAGGATTTTAGTCTCTTATCAAATAAAAAATCTCTTACTTCATATAAATATAATCGTGTTCTTTCAAATTTCGAGTTTTAAACTTTCTTAGTTAAAATTTTAATTATTAATAAAGTTTTCTTTTGAGATCATTTTTGTGAACTAGGATCATACTTAATATTTTTGTCATTCATTTATTTTTCAATAAACTCATTATTTCTATTTTCATGCTAAGATTTGTTCATAAATTATGAAAATAATACTTAAAAATAATAATTAAAGTTGTACTTATTAAATAGAAATAAATCAAAAAACAATGAAGGAGAGTGTGAACCCATTTTGCACCTATTACAAGAAAGAAAGAATTGTCGGCTTGAAGATTCATGTTTAGGGTAGAAAAAACGGTAAACATGGTTAAATACAAGAGGGACGTAGACTAATTAATCCAAAAGGTAGCTTTAGACAATAAATCAATAATAATGTACTATTATTATATTTTAACTCTGTCGCAATCTTCCTGTTCTTCTCGTGTGAAATCCCTTTTAACTCGATCGCCGTCCAACTCAGAGCAGGAGCTAAAGCCTAATGCAACGTCAGTCAGGACAAACCAAAAGACAACCTTACCAAGAATGTTGCAATGGCAGTTCAGATTAAAAAATACCGAACAACAAACAACACAGCTCCTTCTTTGAAAACTTTTTCATTATCATTTTCAACCGATAATAGAATAAGCTATATAAACACTATCTCACGACTAGGCAGAAAGATTTTCCAGTCGTGGGGGGATTGGCCAAAATATTTGGCAAAAGGAACCCTTCAAATAAAAACTAAGCTAAAGACGTTGATAGCATATGGATAAACGGACAATTTTCACAAGCATTTGTTTTGTGCCCATATCTTCTTATATACAGACCAAATAGGTCGTTTAGTCGCTTTTCCAAATTGTTTAAATTCCTCTACTTTTTACTTTATTTTCCAATACAATAAAAATATCGACGATAAATAATGAATTTAGTGATATCAAATTTAATTCTTCTAATGCCGTAAATGTATACACGTGCTTGAAATAATCAGAATGTTTTATGTTATTTGTAGGGCAGAACTTAGATTAATGGCATGGCCTTTTACTGTTACAGAAGTAAAGGTGTTGATTTCATATTCATGTTTTGAAAGTATGGTGAAATAATGTACCGATTTTGTGACTTTAATAAAACAATTTTTGTTAATAAGCGTCCAAAGAACATTGTTTAATATGATTATTTTATCATTTAGTACATTCAATATGATATTATTCACGTAAATAATATATTAATTAGATAATTGATTAGCAAAACAATTAAAGTAACAATTAAGCTTCCGTCGGTCGGTTATACCATAATTAAAATTATAATTTGATAATCGAAATAAAAAGGTAAGAAAATTGAGATATTGGTGTCTGTGAACTTTAAACTAGTTGAATTTAGGTGCCAATCATAGCATACTAGCTTGGCATTTGGGGGAGTATGGCTTTCCTTTTCTGTTGTAGGGTTAGGACAGATGACAATGCAGAGAGAGAAAATTGTGAGGGTGAAAGATTTGATGGGTTCTAGCGATTGCCACAAACGTGATGGAAATGCTACAGCTAGATTCCATAGGGGCTTTAACAGTCAAACATAGATGACATATGGGACCCGTTTCTGACATGAGAGAGAGCGAGAGTTGGAGAGGGAGCCAAAGAGTCGGGGCAGCTTTTTGGGTCTGTCTCTTCCCCACCTAAGCTAGAAAAGTGGAAAGAGACAAGCGATTCTTCCTCCTCCGCACGTTATATGCAGGCTCATCAGCGAAGCTTGCCTTGGGTTGCAGTGCGGCCCGGGAAAGTGTTCAGGCTTTTTAACAAGCTATCAATCATCAATTGCAAATCAAACATTTAATACCAGACACGTAAGAGTGATGACTGTTCTTACAAGGAGTTAAGCGGGTCTACTGCTTGCATTTGTCAATCTGATGAGTTGGGGACTTTGGGCTTTCGTGTTTTTGGCTAAAAGAGACTTGTCCTTTTAGTTTAAGAAGCGTTCTCTTAATTTCATGAAATCGCCATAAACAAGAGGGCATTTTTTAAGTATATTTTCAATCGAACTTCATGATTAAGGATAAAAATAATGAGGATTTGTTATTATAATTTAAATTTTAAATATTTTAAATATTAAATTTTTAAAAATAATTATATAAATCGATTAAATTAAGTTTAAACGTATTTTTAGCCTTCTTGCTGCCCTCCTTTGAGCATGCGTGGACAAGTGAAAAGAGAAGACCCTTTTTGTTTTTGTTTCAAGGAGTGTTGTGGTAACGCAAAGAAGAAAAAGACTCTCTTGTTATTCTCTCGCCATTAAATTTTGTTAACTATAAATCAGGACCTACTTTTTTACCAACCACATGGGCTGATGCCTGATGGGCGCCGATCAGGAACGTGAGAAAGAGAAAAGTGAAAAGAAACAGAAAGAAGAAAATAAAATATATATATACACACACACGCACACACCGAAGAGGCTCTTCTTTGTATATACCTATGAGAGGGGGCTTTTGCTTGGCTTTCTTAAATGGAAAACGGCTTTGGCCACTCATATTTTTGCATTTTAGCAATGCCAGCTTTAAAATCTGCTGTAAAAATAAAAATTCACAAAAACTTTGAAGCAGGGGATACATATTATTCCTACATTCAAAAGCTTCCATTTTTGAAGTCAAAAACACTGGCTGTCCCAATGAGGTGAATTGAAAGGAACTGCATCAGATACGGACATTGGACAGCCAGCCCTGTGCTGCTGCTGCTATTTGAATTTTCGAACAGAGTGGGAGGGTCCTCACTTCCTCAGCCAATGATCCCCTGGATTAACATTCAAACAGGGATGCTAACGCGCATGCAATTGAGAAAAAAATCCTCCCTGATGTGAAAATCCTCCAGTTATAGTCTAGTTAATTAACTACTTGGAAGTTGGAAGAATAATTTCTTCTATATGACAAGAAATTAGCAGCTTTATTCTACATTTACAGACCACATTTTGAGATCATTTTTGTCTACTTTCTTTTGCTTATATATAATATAAATTTTACAGCAGACATTTGCTAATGTCAATTGTTGAAGCATATACTAATTATCATTATATATTTTTTTAAAACAATATAAGAACAACACTTCAGTCGTAAATTACAAAACTTAAGCTATTTTATTCCTTCTGCAAGAATTTTAAAAGGCTTTATGGTTTTGGGGGAACTTCATTGTTTTTTTTTACTGCCCAGTGAAGTACCAGTGAAGAGTCGGAGCTTGATCAACTGAGAAGAAATTGCAAGATTCCTCTGCTGTAAACATGCATTGCTCTTCCACTTTCACTAACTGGGGTTGGTACATATTACCCAGGATCATCATACTGGAGTCAAATGGTTGAAACCAGTGATGATTTGATGAGTCTGAAGATGAAGAATATCCATTAAGCTGAAAAGAAGATGAAGAAGAGGGTGATATCAATAACTGAGCATTGCCGTTGCTTTCTTCTTTGGCAACCCCATTAGAATCATCATCCTTGTCTTTAGTCTGCTGGGAGCAATTTGGAGAATCTTCTTTAACAGATTGGCTGCTTTCTGAATTCTCTTCTTTGAGCTTAGCTTTCAGTTCTTTCAACTGCAAATTTAGCAATCCAAAATCATATTAAAACTTAAAGAAATTTAACTTCTAATTACTATTCAAGAATGGGATTTCAGTTAATAATCTATACCTTTGCAGTTAAAGCTTCTTTTTCTTGTTCAAGATTGCGATAGTCAAGCTTGAGAGCTTCATAATTGGCTTTAAGGATACCATAGTCTTTCTCCAACTGCTTAGTCTTCCAACGTGCACGGCGATTTTGGAACCAAATAGCTACTTGCCTCGGCTGAAGCCCTATTTCTTCTGCTAATCTCACCTTTCTATCTGGGTCTAATTTGTTTTCCACTTCGAAATTCTTCTCCAAGGCCTTAACCTGACTGACAGACAATCGCCTTTTCTTCTCTGTTACTTGATCAGCTTCTTCTAAGCTGTCTTCTTCCTCTAAACCATCTAACATTGCCTGGAATTCCCTGCTGTAAACTTGCTTGTTCTTTGAATTCTTCCCCTCTAGATAATCAACAAATTTAACTCACTAACATGAAAGCAATGTATATTGAAAAAAAAAAAGGAAAATTAACCCAACAAAAAATGGGGTCAAAAGTAAAAGAAGAAGTAGATGTTTTTCTGAACTGTGATGTGGAGTAATAATTGAATTTTCTTGTACCTTTAGGTGGACAGATGGATTTCAAAGCATCCAGGGAACCTGAGGAGCTAAGCTGCTTCATGATTTAAACCAAAAGCAAGAATCTAAGCTGATCTTTTTTTTTTTTTTTGTCAGGGAAACTGTTTTTATTTTGCTGATGGAGGGGGTTCAACTTTCAAGCAGGTTTTGCTGTTTTTGCTCTGTTAATTTGGAGATGGCATAATTACAAATAAATACCATATATTGAGACACTATAAGCTGACAAGAATTGAAAAAAAAAATGTTTGCAGAAAAGAGAGTGAGAGAGAGGGATAGATGTTGCTTTCTTTTGATGCTCCTCAGCTCTCAGTTTTCAAGTACTTGGAAGAAAAAGAATGAAGTAAAGCCATTGGATCTGCCAAGAATTATAGAGAATTATGGGAAGCAAGTTTCACAATAAAAAGAAAAAAAAAAAAAGAAAACTCTTTCTTAATCAAAGTTAACTACAGTATTAAGAGACAGAGAGAGAGACCTCTGAAAGGAACTTGCATCACTGGGAGCTGTTATATAAAGGCCTTAAGCCTTTAACTGATGGGAACTGGTAAAGTGAAATGAAATTTGACATCTGGTTGGAATTTTTCATCTTTTTATTTTATTCTTTTTGAAAAATAGTTGTCAACTTCACCTTTTTTTATGGTTCATTTTAATTTTATCTATAATTGCCTATAAACCCATTCCTGTAAAAAATACAGCACTTAAATAAGAGCTTGCCACTGAGAGAAAGCAGTATATACATACAAGGTTGTCATTTTGCCACATCCAACATGGAAAATGAATTGGGTCATTTTTTTATTTATATGATCCTTCTGGAGAAAGAGAAAGAACATAGTAAGTAAATAAAACTAAGTCCACAAGAATTAAATTTAAAATCCATTGATTTAACTTAATGGCTATCATGGTTGGAACAAATTAGTTTGGTATAAATTCGCTGCCAAGCCCCAAATATGGAGAGGCAACAGCTTCTTCTTCTCAAATCTATTTTGGATAATAATAATAATAACCTGATTGGTGCAAGTTGCAACGTGCACTTGTCTCATGTTTCAGGGTCAGGCATTAAACTGCACTAGCGTATATACTGGACTCTTTAGCAAACAAAACTTGGCTTTTAACAATCATCTTCTTGGGTATCAATAGAAGGGGAGAATGGGTGTCCTTTAAGTTCAAGTTAGCCAAGTTTTGGAGAAAGGGTGTGCAAGGTTTAATTCAAGTTGTTGAATCAATGATGTCAGAGTTTACCAGAAACATTTTGTTAATGTAGTTTTCAAAGGTTTTTGAATTCGGAGATGAGCGTAAGATTTCAGCACGTGTAAAATATGAATATATTTAATTTTTTAAAATATTTTTTTTATATTTGATTAATTATATTTTATATTTATATTTAAATATATATAAAATATATATTAAATATAAATATTTTTAAATAAAATGAAAAGCCATCGTGATATAATTTTACAAACATCGACCAGAAGAGATGGACCAATGCTGATAGGATTAATAGTAACACATCTACTTCAAGAAGAAGACAGAGAAGACATACATTTATTTATTAGTAATAATAAACTGGCTGGAACGAATTTCCTTATAGAGCCACGAAAGAATTAATTAATTTAAAGAGATTGGGGACCTTAAATGGGGTTGCCTCCTACGTTAAAGGTGTCAATGTCCCATTGGATATGGCTTTTGTAGTTTCTTCTGATCTGTTGTACGGATGCTGCACTAATTTCATGGTTCCTTTTCTTCTTTTTCCTTAAAAGGAGTCCTGACCTTGGCAGCTCTTTCAAAGAATGAGGCATAATTGCATTGCTTTAGCCTTGCATCTTGTGAATATACATATACATACATATATATATATATATATATACAAAATATTTTTGAACCTTCCTACACTGTTTCCAAATCCTGTTTTGAATGAATTTTTACGACTCTTGTCTTTCTTGATTTGAGAAAAACAATCCTTTTTACTTAGAAAGACTTTAATTACTTCAATTGGGAGTTCGTAATTTTCATTAACCTGTTACAAACAACTTGCCATTGAGGAGTAGTCCTGTCCTATATCACAATTCTCACCCTTGACAATTTATGTCATCCATTTTTCAACATTATTATTTTCTATAAATTAAAGGGTGTTGTTTTCTTTTTCTTGATTGATGATCTACATCTCTTTAATTATGAGTTGGTTTCGACATAAAAAATATTAATGGTATAAAAAGGTTGGAGTTGATGCAATATCTAGAGTTTTATTTGGAAGAATTAATTTTGGGTTGCAGGCTTTTCTAATCATTGTCTCCACAATATGTTAGATTTTATGTAGCTCTAATGACAATTAAATAGATTGAGATTAATATTTAATTAATATTTAAGTAATATTATCTAATACATTTTTTAATATAGATTCATATTTTAGTAGTAAAAGTTAAACTCTTACTACAGTTATTAATTAGAATATAGAATCTTTGATGAAAAAATAACTCTAATTAATTTTCTAATATAGATTCATATTTTAGTCTATAAAAATTGTCTGTGCATTATCATAAATAATTATTAAGAAAAAAAATACACTAAAAGACTTATATAGAATGTCCATCTTTATATACTTAGCGCAAGACTATGTTCTTAATTAACAATAACTATAGTTAAGTTGTTAATTTAAATCTTACGTAACACTGATTTCATCCAATAACATGTTACGAAGCTCTGCAAAATGTAAAATGATGCATGATCACTTTATCAGTTGACTTAGACTTGATCAATTTCAGTTCAAAAAAAGCACATAAAGCTGTTTAGGCTGGGAAGAAAGATGACAAAAGAAGCTTATATGAAACTATTCAAAGATGAAAAAAGGAAAATGGTAAATGCAATGCAAAGCATTGCTCTTTTAGTACCGACCTCTCTGCATTAGTCAATATAGCTAATTGAGAATCTGGCATCCATCAAGTCTAAAACAAGTCTATAGTTAAACTCTGTTCTAACTCTTTATTTTTTTTTTTAAATATTCCTATTTTATATATTTTTTAATATGGATATGAAGATATAATCTTTCAAAAATTTTCTATATGCATGAGAAACTAAAAAAAAAAAAATTAAAACACTTATGTCAGACACAAATCTAAATAAAATTAGGTCAAGTCAAAATCAATATCTCTGACCAGCCACCACCACTCCCATCAGTCTTCTAAAGCTTAAAGCTGAACAACATAGTTAAAGGCATGATGTGGGGGGAGATATTTCTCAGTATCTCATTGATTCAGGGGTATCCAATTATAAGCCAAAAAGAAGCTATGGGATAAACATACTTTTTGTGGGTACATGTGACTTTATTTCAGCTTCAAGGGGATTATGGCAATGCCGAGATCTTAACAGTTGTGAGTCGAAATCTCAAACGAAGATCACTTGCACATCAATTTTAAGAAATATGTTCACATGGTGGCATTTCTAGGAACTTTGTTTATCAGTGTACTTTTGAAAGGAGCTTGTTTAGCTATGTGGTTGGATTTCTCAAAAGTATGGCTAACAGACAGACTTTCTTGTAAAGTGTCTATGATTTTCTAATTCTAGAAGGAAAGTAATGCAATGCTTTAGTTTTCGTGTAAGTCACAAATCCCTAATAACAAAGGGTATTTTTTGGTCTAATGCAGATAAAAAAGCGCAAAAAAGGATAAGCATAAGAATGAAGTTGTAATTAATTTAGGTGGATAAAAAAG
>JBBYHM010000019.1:19990462-20001208 GCA_038381775.1 Adansonia rubrostipa | reverse complement strand
ATATAGGTAGGTGTTTTGAGGGTTGAGACATAAATTCGCTTGTGTATTTTTTCAAAAGGATGTGTATAATTGCATTGAAAAGTGTTGTGAACACGACAGAGTTCACACTTTCTCAAGTGCATATTTTTTCAAAGGTCTGAATGAAAAAAAAATAAGAAAAGAAAGAATGACATTTTTTTCAAAAAAGTCTCTACTTTACAACTGGAAAAGTTTCCTTATGGTATTTTTCTGTTTGTGTTTGAAAAATGCCACATTCCAGATTCTTTTTCACCATCTGCTGGCATATCATCACCAACATGCATTTCAATTTTCAAGAATAGGATAATGAAAGCTTATCTCAGCTGATTTTTTTTGCTCAACTCTGGTTAAAGTATTTGTACATTTCCCCTCCCATTAAATTACTATGAAAACAGCAATGGAGTTTCACAATTCCTCCAACTCTTTTCTTGGTGGAAACTACTGCTACTATTTTGGCAGGCGAACCATCCATTGGATAAGTAAGGGTGAGAAAAAGAGTAAAAAGTAAATTGGGGCTCCATCTTTTTCATGGGGTTTAATTGATAACTCGTGGTAACCTTGTCTAGCTTTCAGATAAACCCATGACTCTGATTGGCTTCCGCATCAAGAAAACCGAGCTACATTATAGGTTATTAATAGTTAACATGCAACCGCTGAAAATCACCCACAAGTTTCAACTCTAATTCGTGCGGTTGTTTGAAAGAATGCGAGTTGAGAAATTAACTCACTCACGGCACAGGCCTTCCAGTGTTTCGTACGGCTAAAGTAGTAAGAAATGAAACAAAAGCAAGCAAACCATATGGAGTTATAAACCCTGAAAAGAGGAATCGTAAGTTTGTTTTGGACCCCATAAAGAGAAAGCAGAGAGTCAAAGCTATAACCACCAATCAGATCAAGGGATAACCGGCCTCTAGGCAATCAATTTTTCTCATCAGCCGATAAGCCTACCTCCCTGGGCTGCAGCACACCAATTATTTTCATGCCTAACAATTCAATCGGACACATTGCAAGTAAGGAAGCAAATATAAAAGTCAAAAGTGGTTCAAATTGTGTAGGTAAACAACGTGCCACCGGCCAAAGTGAATAAAAGTCCACCTCATTAAAATCCGTTCTTGAATATTTATTTGTAATTCTAATCCTGTGCGGTTAATATATGTTGGGGAGCTGGTGCAAGCTAGGGTGGTAGCAGTTTTATGATGGAGAACCATAATCCCAATGCTTGTCAGCCAAGCGGCCAGGAGAATCCGAGACAACAAAATCAGTGATAAAAATTGCACGAATCACCACCGTCGAAATGTCAGAACATGAACAAATACATGGCTAGATACGAGCTATTTGCCTTGGAAACTCAAGTCCTAATGCTTGAAACTACAATTTCTAAACTAGCAGCTAGCATACTACCATATTAAAGAGAAACAAAATTAAACCACGTTAAAGAGGGAAAAAGTTTCTAAATATGATACTTATCACATGAAATTCGGGCAGTACATTTGTATAACGATTGATAACAACTTCTTTATTTCCTGCTGCTGGTAGTAAGCAGATACTTAAGCTTACCAGCAGCTGTTGCATGGCATGGCAATGTTAAGTCTTGTAAACTTGGTTATAGTCTTTATATAGATGCCATCATATATTCAGATCAGCCCGAGGACAAGACAATATTTCATCACTTAAAACTTAAGAGGAACAAGAACCTCAAAATAATTTTTATATCTGGCCAAATCGCTCTCAAAAGAATTAAATTGGAACTAATCTATGTTATCCGAACTCGAAGCTGTGTATTTGATATAAGTATAGGTTTGAGATAGATATATTTAATTTTTTTAAGTTTTTACATATGTTTGAAGTCTCGTATCGTATTTATATTCGAATAGGTATTAGATATAAGTATCGAATACTAATACTTAAAAAAAAAAAAGCCCAAATAACATAGGAACTAATGTTTGGAAGAATAAAGGAATGAAGTGGACTATACAACTAGATAAAATTAGAAGATGGAGAATGTGAAGCTCAACTTGAAAACTCTTTAACATTTTAGGGAAGAAAAATCAATGGCAGGAAGATAGCGAGAGATTAAAAATACCGTGTCCCGCAAAAAGTTGCATACAAACCTACAAAAGAAAAACACTACATTACATTCTACCACATGAAAAGATATGAGAAATAAAAAAATGATAGCTGGACAAACCAAGAGAGCAAACAGGAAACCAGCCCTAGACTATGGATGAGTGCAGATTTCTGCTAAGCTGCAATTGTCAAAGATTTTCATTCAAACTGCTTGAATGAGATCCAAATCTATAATAAAATAATTTATTGGCTTTTTTTTTCTATTGGGTGGTTTGTTTGTTCCTCTCGACAGGAAAGTAATTTTGAAGCAAACTGTAAATCTTGGGCCTCGGGTTTGGGAACATGGGTCCATCCTCCATCCCCATGCCATTTCTGACCAGACCCTGGCCTCGCAAATCACGTTCATAAATGCTTAAAAAGATATTTTGAAAAAAGAATCCAAGATATACCGATGAGATCCAGTCCAGTCCATGATTCCAACGAACGATATTTTAAGATTGCTTGCTTTTGTAATAACAGACACGTGTAACCGTCGCATGAACGTTTCCTTCAGAACCTTCGCGCTTCCATTCACGTGGCGGACCTGAAAACGGAGCATTCCTCGCTTCCATGCTGCTTTCCAAACGTTAATCAGTATTCATTAATCTCTCTCCCTCTCTCTCTCTCCCCAATCCCCGTAGATATTATTGTCTCACTTCAAAGTTCAAACTATTTCTTTTCTGCTTTGCTCGTTCCCTGTTTTTGATTTCTGAATATTCGAATCCTTCTTATTTTTGTTTGTTTTACTTCTGTTGAGGGAGTTTGGATCGACTTTCTCATGCATTCCATGCTCGATCTTTTTGTTGCTCAGAGGAAAAGAAAAGAATAGAATATAGAAAAAAGCAAAGATGCTACACTCTTCTTTTTTATCCAATTCAAATTGTACCCAGTTCCCTTTCTTCCCTTCCGCAAATGCAGCCCTTTCTTCCTTCGGAGGTTCTCCTCTTCTTCAAATGGGGTATGCTCTTTTTCTTTTCTTTTTTTAGATATGGGTATATTCATTATGATTATTTCTCGGATTTTGGGTTAAACAGGAAAAACTTAAATCCTTAGTTTTTGAAAAGATGGGTTCAATTTTATGCACTGTTAAGTTCTTGTAAGATCAATGATGTAAAGCGTTGATCGATCAGGTCTCAATTGGGAGAAATTCATATTATATTTTTGGTAACTTATTGAATAAGGTTACCCAATGAAAATGGTATATGTTGAAATAGCATATCTTGTTTATGCGTTTTGTAGCTTTTAATTTGGGTAATTTATTGACCTCCGATGGTGATGCTGTAGATTGAAGTGGAGTAGAAATACATCGAGTAGCAGCAGCAGGCAACGACTTTCAAGTAAGGCATGTCTATGCTTATAATTAAATGAAAAAACTATCTGTCTTTTGCATTACAAAAATGAAAAAAAAAAAAAAAAAGGAAATGTGGCTGAGTTTTTGGGCCTATTGCAAGGCATGGAGCCGTGTCAAGCATAGGACAGCGAATGTCTACGGGCGTCAAGCAGGAGAACGTGTACTTGAGGTATTCTAATATCCTGAAGCTGTTAGTCTTTCATTATAATGTGCGTGTTGTTTGGGAGGTGAATGAAGTGGGCCATACTCTTCTGTTTCTCTTGGTCGTGTACAAGAAGTGAACTTTTAGGGATGGTGCATGGTGTGTGTCCAAAATGTCACCTTGATAATAAATTGCGAATATCCTTTCTTGCTTTATGCAACTGCATTTATTAGTCTTCATTTGCACATTTGCTTTTTTGCTAAGCTCACTGCTTTTTCATATATGATACTAACTCTAAATAAGATGCAGTATATGTTTCCTAACAATATTTGATTGATCCACATCATTATATACTAATTCTTTGCAATTTCAGGAAGAAGCCCCTGCAATGGCAGAACCCGCCCAATCGTTCAAAACTTTCCCAGGTCAGGCATTTCCATTAGGTGTATCAGAAGTTGATAACGGGATCAATTTTTCCATTTTTTCACAGCATGCAACAGCAGTTGCACTTTGCTTATCACTTCCCCAGCGGTGACAATACATTTTCTTTTGCTTTATAAGTTTTATTATTTGTGTAATTAGGTTTTTTTTTTTTGGGATAAGTTAACCTAATTCATTGTTCTTATTTTGTCTGTGCTTAATTAATTTGCACTTTGAACTTATGTAAATTCATTATCCACTAATTTGGATTTCGATATGATTTTCATTCTTTATCATGCATGTGTTATTGATTTCTCATGACTGGCTTTTCTTGTTTTCAACACACACACACACACACACACACACGCACACACACATATATAAACATGTTCAGATATTTCTTTGGTTCACTTCTTTTGTGGCCTACTGTCAGGCAACGATATAAAAGTTTGCTTTTCCTTTATGTTTTTAGCATTTGTCAAAGTAGAGAAGAAAGTTTTAGATTATTGTTAATATTGTTGGTGATGAGTAATTCATTGTTGCCATAATGTATCTCAGGGGAGAACTTGACAGGCTGGATGGTGGAATGATTGAATTTTCCTTGGACCCTCATGTCAACAAAACTGGAGATATTTGGCACATATGCATTGAGGTGGTATTTCTATCAGGATCCTTGAAACAATTTCTTGGTTTCTGAATTAGCTGAACTTCTCTTATTTGATTATATTCAATATGAATACATTGAACAATGGAAACAACTGCTAAATTCTCTAGCCATGATATAGTATGATTTCTGGTTGCATCATTGAAATGACTCCCCACATGTAGGATTTGCCCCGGAGCAATGTCCTCTATGGTTATCGGATGGATGGTCCCAAAGATTGGGACAAAGGGCATAGATTTGACAGCAATAATGTGCTTATAGATCCTTATGCAAAGCTAGTAGAAGGTCGTCGACATTTTGGAGATCCGAAGCATAAATTATCAAAATTTCTTGGAACTTATGATTTTGATAGCCTGCCTTTTGACTGGGGAGACAACTACACGCTCCCAAATATCCCCGAGGTATGCGCTAGATATTCTGTTTTTGTGCCAAATGCCAATTCTCCTATTGGGTTGATCAGTCACTCATTTGTTCTTTCTTTCTTTCTCACGTTTTGCAACTTCTATTTGATGTATATCTTTATTAAATTTATCTTTTATTCCTTGTACATGCATTCCATGCCACTTATGCCAGATAGTAAGTTATCCTAAAGTGCTACGTCATTGTTTAGAGTCAAAGTCATTGAATTTGTGTTTCATCTCTTCACTGAATATTTCTGCAGCTCAACTTTTATGACACTTGCCACTTGTTTGCAGAGAGATCTTGTTATATATGAAATGAATGTTCGTGCATTTACAGCAGATGAATCTAGTTGCTTGGATCAAAATTTACGTGGCAGCTATGCTGGTCTTATTGAGAAGGTACTGATTTATTGCTGTATGCTCAATCACATTCTAAGAAATTGCCTTTTGAATAGTATATTTATTACTTGACTTAAGAATGCTTTTAGTTTGAATTTTATCATATCTATGGAAGCTTCAGTATGTAATGCAATCTTAACCTCTGTGAATTATAACCAAGAGTTGAACAATAAGATATAAACACAAACACAGGTTTTGGTATAAGACATAGGCATTTGGATTAGCTCCTCTTGAAAGGATGGATTTGCAATGCTTGTAACTTCTGATTTTTTCTTCCTCGAAGGAAGAGCAACTTTTTCATGCAAACAAATTAAGTTGTCCCTGGCAATCTTAGCAAAGATAATCTATGCACCACAAGGCATGGGAATGGTTGAGGAGAATGACGCGTGGTATTATGTTGTTATCTTTGGAGAACTGCCATGTGCTACACTTATCCACATGACCATCAATGTGCTAAAGGAAATTTTGTTTAAATCACTTCTTTCATTCTTTGTTAAAGTCTTAGTGTAGAGTATTAATTATTTGTTTGGGTCCGTAGAGAAACTATTGGACTCTTTTCACATGTTGAATTTATGTGACAGTTTCTTTAATTTTTTTTTTTAGATCCCACACCTTCTAGAACTTGGAATCACTGCAGTGGAGTTGCTTCCTGTCTTTGAGTTTGACGAGTTTGAGTTTCAAAGGCGCCCCAATCCCAGAGATCACATGGTAAGTAGAATCTTTATCTGATTTCTCTTTTAGATGTTTAATGTATCATATAAGGAAACACACTTCTGTTTTCCTTTCTTTTTTTTGTCTCAGAACGTATTTAATGCTACTGTCTTTACTGCCTTTTTCACTGTTGCTCATTTTTGTTAATCATTTATAGATCAGTATATATTTTGCACTCAAACTTTAGGTACTACTCATGGTTTGTAGTAGATGACACAACTTTGTGCTTAGTGTTCATAGGATTCCAACTACTCAAGGAAATGTTAAGCCCTTTAATAACATATTAGAACAGTTTGTTCATCGAACTTCCTGACGAACGATGCCATTTGGATATTGCAAGAAATAAAATTATTGGGAAGTACTCGGTTTGTGACTAAACCAAATATCTGGAATAATTATCTTGGACCAAGTTCTTTTAGGGTGCGATTTTATCACACCTACTCTTTTACAGCAGCACCATTTAAAAAATAATATTTTTTATATGTTAGTTGAAAGATGGATGATTGTGTTGTTTGGCTATAGTTCTTTGTGCTTCAATTTTTAGTGAACATTTAAGAATACTAAAACTCCTGTTTGTTTGTTTTTTTCTATCTAAGATCAATACATGGGGTTACTCAACAATAAATTTCTTTGCTCCTATGAGTCGTTATGCTAGTGGTGGTCGAGGAGCTGTTAATGCTTCTCGGGAGTTCAAAGAAATGGTTAAAGCCTTGCATGGGGCTGGAATT
This sequence comes from Adansonia rubrostipa, assembly GCA_038381775.1. NCBI lineage: Eukaryota > Viridiplantae > Streptophyta > Magnoliopsida > Malvales > Malvaceae > Adansonia > Adansonia rubrostipa. Next base: position 19,994,268 of record JBBYHM010000019.1, on the reverse strand, counting down.
GAGGTAAATTTCTTTTGTGCCTATGGTTGGTAGAGTATATAATTTACGGTTCGTGATCGTTTCCTTCTTCTTGTTTCATTGGAAGTATTAGATATACATAATATAGTGTTTGGTGACTCTTTATTTTTCTACAGGTGATTTTGGATGTTGTCTATAACCACACTAATGAAGCTGATGATAAGCATCCGTATACCACTTCATTTCGTGGCATAGATAATATGGTGAATTTTTCCTTTTTTTTTTTGGTTTTTCCCTAATGATGATAGCAAGGTGTTTTGGCTCTAAGAATTATGTTCTTCATAGATGTAATATATTTGCCTCACAGATTTTCTTGTTGTATTATACTAATCCATTTGCAGGTTTATTACATGGTGGACAACGAAGGTCAACTGCTAAACTTCTCTGGCTGTGGTAATTCAAGTTTTCTACTAGGCTCTTTTTCCTGTCTTTCTGAGGAAACTATTTCATTATTCTTTTCCAGATGTACAACAGTTAACTCACACAAATTTCTTCTCTAACAAATTTATTCCCTTAAAATGTGTAAAATAACTGCTTTTGAGATTGATTTGTTTGCTAGTCTCTTGTCAGAATAATACAACTGCTTTTGAGATTGTTTTGTTTGATAACTTGCTTCCCAGAATATTATATCTTCTCCTTTTAGGCCTTACATAGCTACGGCTTGATCTCTGCCTGTTTTGACTATTATAAAGATATTTCCCATCCTTCATCACTGGAGTTTCAAAAGAAACTACTATAATTTTGTCTGATTAAGAATATTGCATCTTTATTTCAACTTTCAACATCTTATGTTTCTGTTTCCGATATATCGTCTTAATGATGCTGAAGTCATGATCTTGCTTTTTGCATAAGGATGGTGCTAAATATGACTGGGGCATGTCTTTAAATTTGTCTTCTCTGTGATAAGATATAAACTGTTTCAACATCTGGCAGATCGCTTTTGAGTTGATACCTGTGAAGTTTAGATAAATCTAGCGTAAGTATTGTGGTTTAACTCTGGCATGAGTTTTACATCTGTCTTCTCTTTCTGGTGTTTTTAATCTCTTGAATAAATTGCTGTGAAGTTAAGAATTCGTCTAGAATAGGTATTTTAGAGAGTGAAACAGGCTGAATTTGGGATCTATCTTATTTTTGACAAAGATTCATAAGAGATTATCAAATATAGAGTTTTTTCTGAGGCTAGTTTGTTGTTTTTCAGGGAATACATTAAACTGCAACCATCCTGTTGTCATGGAGCTCATACTTGACAGCTTAAGACATTGGTATGGATACAAATCTGTACAGTAACTCATGGCTTATTCTGCTAATAATATAGATTTTTCCTTCCTCTGAAAGGAATTTGAAACATATTTTGTTTTAAGATCCTCTAATTGTTTTTTTGTTTCTTTTGGGTGTGTGCTGAGCTGTTTGGTAAATCGTTAATCCTGTTTTATGACTGTTTCATATACAAATAATTTGAGACGTAGTGCTGCTGCATTTTTTCTTTTGATTGGATTGGTAATTCAACAAAGTTTAAACAGGCCTAGCATACAAACTTAGTTATCGAAATGTCTTCTGCTGTTGGATAAAGCAAGAAGGAAAACCAGACTTAACTCTGCTGGATTATGAAACACTATTGATCACTTGGATAATCTGTAATTATTTCAGTTAATAAACTTATTACATCCAGAGAATAACCAATTATGTTCTATGTATCATTTGTGTTACTTTATATGTGTGTGTATTATCTTTGAACAATAAGAGACTGTTTTTCAAGTGTTCCTCGCTGTACACCAAAAATAGCTAATATTTGGTGAGACCAACAATTCTTTGCTGACTGACATGTTGCCTATTCTTTGCTGTTACCAAATGTAGGGTTATTGAATATCACATAGATGGATTTCGATTTGACCTTGCTAGCGTACTTTGTCGAGGCACTGGTGGTTCTCCACTTAATGCTCCTCCACTTATCAGGGTAGGTGGTTTAAATGCTTTTTTCACTATAAACTGACTGCATGTGTCATATCCTCCTTATTAAAAGTATGGAGGTTTAAGATCGCTTTTGACCTAACATGCTAGAATAACAGGAAGGGTTTAACAGCTACAGCTACTGAGGATATTGTTCGTTAGGTTTATTGCCATATTCTAAATGATTATCATGAAAGAATTGCTGGTTTGATACGCTAATGTAATGAAACTTCTTTCAGAAAAGGGAAAAAGTGTTCAAATTTTTCATAAAGTGCAATGCTGGACTCCATTTCTATTGAGATGTTAATATGAATTATTTTGTAAATTTAGAATCCAAAATAAATTTATTGTTGGTTTTATAGTTGGCAGACATTCAAAAGCAATGTTGCTTCAGTTTAGCTCTCAATTTTTTGGTTCTTAAGAATTTTGGCCGCCTCTTTTTTTCTTTTCTTTGTGGGGAGTGCTTTGAAAACTCTGAGGTTGCAGTTTCTTCTTGTGAATTGTTGGCTTATTCTCTATTGAACCAGGCTATCGCCAAAGATGCTATCTTATCAAGGTGCAAAATTATTGCTGAACCTTGGGATTGTGGAGGACTCTATCTTGTTGGTAGATTTCCTAATTGGGACAGGTAATTTGTTTAAAAAAAAATATTTGTATTTGGTTCTGATTGTTTAAGGAGCTGGAGTGTCTAGATTTGAAGACTAGCCATTAATTGAGAATGCTTCTTCGGTGTTTCATTTTCAAATAATTCATTTCCCTGGTTTCAGTCATTGTTACCTGAAAACATGTGACACTAACATCCCTAGATAGCAGTAAATCTGGTTATATAAACCTCAAGTGAGGAGAGGTTCTTTTAATTTTTGAACCTTAAGAAAGATACTTGTAATTTGCATTTTGACATTTTCCGTATTTTGTTTTGTCTATGTAAGATATCTTAATTTTTTGCCATTATGGATTGGATAGCATCGTGAATTATCTTTTCTAGTTTACAATTTAATTTTCTTGATTACAATGGCTATATTTTCAAAAGATTATTATGATTCACCTGCAGTTACTTGCTTTTACGTGTCTGGAGCCTGCACTGAATATCTCCCAGTTGCCCAGTTGCATGGTTGTGTGATTAATAAGATGTTTTTGCCTGTGGCTTTCTACTTCAACCAAATCTTTTTCTGGATACTTTTTCTTCTACAAACATGGGGCACTTCTCCTCTATCACTTTGAAAATTTCTGTTGTGCAGGTGGGCTGAGTGGAATGGAAAGTATCGTGATGATCTAAGAAGATTTATAAAGGTAACACTCTATGGAACAAATATTTAAACACATGAATCCATTAGTAATTCACATTGGTACAGATGTAGCTTCAGATTGAATATGGAGCCAATAAAAAATTAAGAGAATATTGACTCATAGTTTGTGATTGAAAGGGATCTCCTACTCTTTCCTAATAGATTGACTTGTTGTCTATGTATAAAGGGTTTTAGTCATGTTAAGTTTACTTTTAATGATATCGCAAGATGGCAAGCCAATACGGTCTGAGGCACAATAAAGTTACTAGGATGAGCCTAATCTTGAGTTGCTAGGTGCAAATCAAGCATTTGCATGTATGAACTCTGAAGCAAGGCGCCAGCTGATAAAACATAGATCATACTAATAAACTTTATACGTTAACTCCACTCAATAGCCTAGCGTGCGACTACACTATTAAATGCTGCTGTAGGTTCCTTCTGTTCCATCTCCAGAAAGAAGTTATGTATAGACCATTTAACCTTGTCGTCTTCTTGAAATACGCATGTTTTGTTACTTTTTATCAGTTGAATGTAAAACCAGAAAATTTAAGAAAA
>JBBYHM010000019.1:19946557-19962518 GCA_038381775.1 Adansonia rubrostipa | reverse complement strand
ACAATTAAAAAGAGCTGCACATGTTTGCCTAAGCATGAACCTCGGCCTTTTCCTTTGTCTCTTTGGCTTGTCCATCATCACTGTTTGGTTTCACGAAAGATTCCACCTTTTCTTCCACTTGGTCTACTATATCTTCTACCTACATAATATAAAGCTGCATCAATAGCCTAAACTAGGGGAAACGATGGTCAATTGGAAATTAAATAGTAGGAAATTAATGCAGTTTTAGTCATTTTAATCTAGATCTATGCAAAACTAGACAGCTAACATGTGGGGGTGAATTGAGCTCAGATCGTACGTATGCTAGATAGATTCTTAAAAATTATAATTTCGAGAAGATTTAAATATATAATATCTTTTTTATATGAATTAAGTAAGTAAAGAATGCATGTTAAAATAAATTAAAAATTAAAAAAAAGTAAAGCATGTGTGGGTGAGCTTATGTTTTTGTCAAACATGATATTAAAATAATTAATATATTTCAATTGGAATATATAATAAAAGGAAGACCAAGTCAGCATGTTTGAATGTTTTATTTAATAATATAATATCATATGACCTTAATTTCCAAACAATTCAAATCAGAAATTAGGTGCTGATATATCCTTTAATTTATTGGACTATTGATTGGAATTTTGGAAAGGAGAATCAATTATCATGTGCTAAGCCTACGTATATAGGATAATAAAATACCAACTATCTTAATTCCTATGGCTAATAATGAATTAAAAGATGCTAAAAAATCAACGAATTAGGTTAATTGTAATGGCAAGAATTAAAACCTTGTCAATGAATTCTCCAGCTATGCGTGCACCATCAGCTGTGTCTTCAGCCAAATCTTCAACAATTTCAAGCGCATCTTTAAGTCTGCCTTCCGGTAGATGATCACCAACCTCATCCGCTACTTTCTCCACTTGTTCCGCCACTTTTTCCACAATATCCGTCATGGCTTCCACCGTGTCTATTACATTTTCAACTTCCTCTACACACACACACATATAAACAATATAACAAAAGTTAGGGTCAAGGAGTATACAAAAGAAAAAAAAACAATAAAATATTGACAATACTGAAAATCGGGGCTACTTCCTTACGTTTAAGTTTTAATAATGGCCGCCATTTGCCCCTCCAAAAGGGTAGGATTATACTCATCAGAATTCCCAGAATCCAAGGTTTCCTGCTAAAATTAGACCTGACAGTGACAAATCTATATTGAAGAGGAATGAAAATAGAAGATTTCTTTTTTTTTTTTTCTAGTACTTGTGAAAAACCAGAATGTTGTAAGACTAACCAGGAACCAGGACCAGGAGTCGGACTAGAAGGGATCGGAACTCCCGGTTCAGCACTGCTGCAGCAGATCATGTTCCTGTATCTGTCAGTATTTCGCACCCTAAGACAGATACCCAGAGGTTGCAACTTCTGGTTTCTTAGAACCTGGTGTTTTCCCATGTGCTTTGATATCACCAAGAAATGACTGAAACAAAGAATGGCAGGCTGAGATTTGCAGGACTCCATTCCAACTTTGCATGGAAGGATCGTAAATCCTGAAGTGCTTGACATAACTTGTGATCGTGGAGCTTCCTTAATGTCTGCGAAGTGAACTTTTACGTTTATGCAGATAACTGTAAAATGAGAAAATTTCACAATACCCAAGAAAAAAAAAAGCTTTGAAAAGAGTTTGATGAATTACAGGCTTTAATTCTTAAAGAAATTATTCGCGTGAGGGAATGGCAGGTAGAGAGAAACGGTCGAAACCTGATGTTTTTATAGACATGGCTGTTACGTGGATTAGGAAGAAAGACAATATTATAAATTACCTCGAGTCAATGAATCCTAATCCTCGTTTTCCACGTGTTGAATTTTATTATATTCTTCACATTTCTTACATATTTTATCATAATTACTTTGAGGTATTATTAACATTTGAAAGGTAAGCTATAAAACAAATATCTACGATTTAAGGCTAATAATATTTAGCTTTTTATGTTTTAAAAAATGATATTTGTGTTATACTTCTATTTCTTCTTATTTTATCTGAAAATATTATAACACCGTCAATAAATTAGATGAAATATCAACTTTATTTACTTTAATTAAAAAAATCAAAAACTTAAATAATTTTTTTTTTAGTTTTTAACTTTCTACAAAATCCATTCAAAGATTATAAAAAAGACCATCCAAAAATCCTTGCTTTTATTTTTTATGAAGACAAGTTATGTTTTCAAAATGTTTAAAAGTAAAAAAAAAAAAAAATTAGTGATGTATCCTTTTTTGAAAAAAAAAAAATAAAGTTTGAAGGCATTGTTTTTGTGAATTCTCTTAAATTTTTTTATCAAGCAATTGTTAAAACAATTATTAAAGTGAAAAAAGAAAAAATGGGCATTTAAAATTAAATAAAAAAAATCAGATTTGGGGTTTATATTTATCAACCTACAACATTTTTGAAAAAATATTGAATTTCAGTTATCAGTGACAAGAAAATAAAATGGGACAAAAAAAGGAAAGAAATAAGAGAGAGAAAATGTAACTTGAAAGATACGTAGAGAAATTAGGGTTTTAACATATTATAGGTGGGTAGAAAAAATAGAGATGGTCATCATAGTAAAATAGACATTCAAATCGATTTTTTAATCGACATGACCATCATGGTAAAATAGATATCTAACTCGATTTTTTAATAGTGTTATAAGAATTATAGATGGAATGAAAGTATAGGGGAGGTAAATGTTACTGTTTAAAATATAGGGTGTCAACTGCTATTAAACCTAAATCACATGGGGTTTTTGTAGTTTACCCTATTTCAAATTATGCATTTTTTTCTTTTTTATAAGTAGTAATTTAAGTCGAGTACATATAACCGGTTGTTTTTCACTACCACACAAAACAAGCTTAGTTGTTATATTACATCTCTAAAAAATAATTATATAAATCAACTAATATTTACTTTTTAATTTCAAACTTGCCTTGGCTTCAATTTTTTTTAATCCTAAAATTATTTACCGTTGTACCTTAAAAAAAAAAAAAAAGAAAAACTGATCATTAGGTGGGTTTGATTTACAAATTCTTTCACCAAGGCTTGTTTTTAGAAGGCAGAATTAGGCAAATTTTTCATGGTTTAACACTTTCGTCTTTGTTAAGGACCTTTTGCTATACTCTAAGCCCAAATCTGTCTTTCCCATGTTTGGGCTTAATCAAATTTTCCCTTCTTTTTGGACCAATAAAAACCAATATGTTCTTTAAATTTCCACCTCTCTACTGAAGGCCAGGTTTGAGGGTAAATAAGATCAATTAACAAGAAGACAGAGAGATTAAGAATAGCTAATAGTAGATATGAAGTCCATTTCAGTCGACAAGCACACAATATCCCCCTAACTATGACACTAGGGCAACTTGATTAGAGATGTAGTTAAATCCACTTAATCTAAAGATACACTATTGTCACCATGATTAGGACCAGCCACCAGCGAATTGCAAGATTGTGGAAAAATTTTTATCGATCATGAGTAAAATACAATAAAAGTCTGAATGTCACAGCTTGCAGTGACAACACCCTTAGGTCAATAGAGAGCTTTCTCAACATCGCAAAATATGCCTTAATGTATCTGAAAAACACTTTTGACAGGAAAAAGGTAAACAACAATATTAAGGGAATAGCTAAGGTTCCAATGACCAATAAATTTACTCAAGGGTTTAGGTTGAGTTCGATCAAGTTATAAAATAATATTTAATGATATCAAATGATTTTACATGAATTATTATTTAATTAATTAAAAATATTTTTATTTAAATATAATTATAAAATATATAAATATTAATAAAAATAAAATGTTTTAATATTTTTTAAACACTAAATCAAAATTGAATAAAAAAATTATAAAAAATTCGGACAATGTCCAGCCCAGTCGTCAACACCTCTAATCAGCAATCATAAGCAAAACACAGAATAAAATGAAAGAGAGAAATGATTTAAACTTTGGAGAGTGAGGCAAATTGGCTTACGTAATCTGCGCCACGACAAGTCCTTAATACAAATTGGTAAACGCAACCAAACACAAAATACATATACATATAATTATACATCAGTCTTTACTTCTTTACTAAACCTTGAAAGAGACATGTTCTTTAAGTTTCTTCAGTTCTTCTCTTCAAATTTAATGAAAAGTTCTAAGTTTACAGCTTATTAGAGTCTTTATTTGTTTCATCTTTTCTTTAATTCTCTCTTCAAATGGCAATGAAAACCAGGAGGCTTTTTCCGGATCTTAGTGAAACAAACCAAACTATAGACTGCTCTGATGATTTCTGTGACCCTGCCTGCCCTTACAACTGCTACCCTTATCCTGACTATTATTACCTACCGCCGCCGCCGCCACCACCGAACCCACCGCCGCTCTCAGATGAAAGCCATTACATCTCACCTTATATGATCATCTTTGTTTCTGTGCTAGCCAGTTTCTTGCTTCTTGTTGGCTACTATGTCATTGTAGTCAAGTCATGCTTTGGTTGGTGCTGTTGGACGAATAACAGGCAATTGGAAACTCAAACTGATGCTTCGGATGAAGAGTTTGTCGATGAGAACCGAGTTGATCATCCTATTTGGTTCATCACCACCGTTGGTTTGCAACAATCGATCATTAATTCTATGACCGTTTGTAAGTACAAGAAAGGTGAGGGGTTGATTGACGGGACAGAATGTTCAGTCTGCTTGAATGAGTTTCAAGAAGAGGAGACGGTGAGGTTGTTGCCTAAATGCAACCATGCTTTTCACATTTCCTGTATTGATGCGTGGCTAAGGGCTCACACTAATTGTCCATTGTGCCGAGCACATATTGTCTTTGACCCTTCAAATTCCGCGGATCAAAATTCTGATAATATTGACGTCCTTGTCGATAACCATATCGAAATTTCTGAGATTGAGGTTGAAATTACTGGTCAGAATCAAGGGAGAAACAGTGAGCTTTGTGAAAACAGGGCTAGAGCAGACGGTGCAAGAGAATTGCCAGAGGCTAATGACCAAAGAATTTCAAAGGAGGCTATCTTTTTGGATGAAAATGGCGGTTTGTTAGACAGCAATTGCATTGACAGAAGCCAGGTCGTGGCCAAGGAGATAACCCAAATCAAAAGGTGCGTTTCCATGGATTCTTCTTCTTCTTCTTCTTCTTCAGCTGCAAGTTTGTTTCTCGGTTTGGCAAATTCATATCCTCTTAAATCAGAAGGAAGTTCTTTTGATCAACAAGAGAACCCAAATTCAAGCATCATTGCAAAGCAAGACAAGGTAAACTCGAGCGAGTTTCGGCTAATGGGTAATTCTTCCATTTCTCATCATCTTCATTTAAGTCCTGTTCCCATGAAAAGATCTTTCTCATGTGGTGGAAGGTTTTTCTCATCCAAACATTGCCGACGCATGAATTCAATTCTTCCCCTGTAAAATTTTTTTGGTTTTGAAGTGTGCGATATTACTTAAAACAAAGAATTTGTATGCACTATGCCATTGCACCCTCTATTATTTTGGCGGTTGCTTTTTTCTGCTTCCCCCACCAAAGCATGAAAGCAAAAGCGTGATGATGCTGAGCAGCTACGACGACGTACGAGAGGAATTATAAAGAGAAAGTTCTCTTTCAGAAGAATAACTTTGATGTATTTGACTTGGTTTCAAGTCTTGAAGTAGAACTTGATGGAAGCTTCAACATAAGTATAACTGATACCTGTAAGCGAACTCATTATGTTGTTAACAAAATGTTTCTTATGAGATGAACCCATTGATTCCAGCTTTTGATTTTTGCTTTTGCTAAGTTGAATTGGTAACTTTCACCATTGATGATAATGGTACAGTTACACATTAGCTAAGTAAAAGTACATGCAATCAAAATTTTTAATTCTCATTTAGTGTCTGTTGACATATATTTTAAAATTAAAAGCTATATTTTATATAATTATAATGTTAAATAAGTAAAAAATTTTAACTTTTTCGATTGAAATTATGATTTAATAATCCAAATAAAAAACTCAAAAAAAATAAAATCTTTGCAGTTTAAAAATTATTTTTTAAATAAAATAATTTTATTATTCTCACGTATTTAAAGTTTTATTATTTTAAATATTTTTTTGACATTTCAATTGTTTACAAAAATGAGAACACTTAAATTATATTGTTTCACTACACTTTTTCTAACAATAATACTAAACTGATCCTTAATTTAAATCAAATCAATTTTGAATATCTTTTCTCTAAGAAGTAATGGGAGTAAAATCAATCAATCTTTTTACTCTTGCTTTTCAAGTTAAGAACCAAGAAGAAATCATAATCTTATTTCATAGGTTGCTTGACACCTGGTGTAGCCATTTTATTGGCCACCAAAAACAGTCAATTTCGTCTGCAGTCAAAGCTTGCCTAATTCTGGTGATTTGGATTTTTCTTCATTTTTCAGTTTTCCATCATCTTTCATCGGCCTAATTGCCCATCTAATCAAATCGACATCTCTTTACTCTGATGATGATGATCTAATCTAAGCTTATACCTTCTCTACTTGTGCATGTCTAAAAGGGAGGCAACCCAGAAGTTTATTCGATTTATTCAAATTTTAAAATTTTAAAATAAAACCAACCGAATACTTTCATCTCAGAGTTCTTATTACTATGATTTAATGTCATAACAGATATCAATGGCGGCTTCTTCAACCGTCCATGAACTGATGCTGATTCAGTAACTAATTGAAAACCCTGTGGGTCTCAGTTGTTGTGTCTAATTCTATACGCCCGCAGCTTTAAGCTTGGTGTTTGCAGCTTAGAGCTAAAAGTTGTAGTGCAAAATGAGCCCAACCCAGTCGAATTTCTATGATTCGAGCCAGACCAACTGCTAAATAAAATTTCAATAATAATAAATTTTTTGTATAAAATTTTTGAATATTGATCTCAAAATATATTTACATCCATTTTGTATATACTAAAAAGCTATTGACAATGCAAATTTCCAAACTTTATTCATTCATTGTTTATGCAGTTTATTAGTGATCATAAAGGAGTTACAGTTAAAATCATTTACGTTTTTTATTTAATGGACAAAAATGAAAAGATGAATAATTGAAGGAGAAAAAAAAATTATAAAGCACATATCTATTTTTTACATCAGTTTGTTCTATTAAAAAATTAAAAAAAATATATATAGTTGAATAATAAAAATGAAACTTATATAATTTTTACCATTATGTATTTTATAAGTTTAAAATTTAAAAAAAAAAAAAAAACAAATGGACACTTAATCGTAAAAGCGCTTACTTATTTACCTCTTTCATTTTCTCTCATTCTTATCTTTCTAATTATTGGGATGATTTTGCTTTGATGAGGAAGGAAGAAAAGTGCAATTTTTATTTTATTTTTTCGTCTTACTTTTCATTTCTCTCCTACCAAAAATTAATTAAAGTAATTTCTTTACACTTTTATGCCCACCAGTCGTCATCGTTCCTTCACTTTTTCATCTAAGCAAATAAACACCTTTAAAGAGTTCTTGACTGAATTTCATACAATTTGATGATTATACCTATTCCATTGAGAAAACTACCAAAAAAAAAAATCATAATATCAAATAAAAAAATTTAAATATTTATGTTTTTCAAATTTTTTATAATATTTATAAAAATATTATTTTAAAAAATACATCATTTTTTTATTTTTTTTATTTAAGATGTGCGTATTTTCATGAAACCAGAGAGATATAAGTTATTGTTCAAATTCATTTATTTTAACTTAATGAAGGAATGGAATTTTAATGTAGTTCGTTGAAAGCAGTCTTGTCTATGAGTTAAACAGGTAGTGATTCGAGTTTTTTTTTTTAATTTTCCTTATTTAAATTCAGATTAGATAATTTAAAAACTCATATAATTATTTAAAAAAATTAAAATATTAAATAAATTTATTGATAATAATAATTAAAACTAGGTTAAACATTAATCCAATTTAAATTTAAAATATTTTTATTCAATCCAACATAATATAAATTAAATTTATCAAATCGAATAAATAATTTCATCTTGGACCTAGTTCAGAACGAACTACACCTAGTTTACCAATAATGCACCAAGCTGGATTAGCTTGAGCTAGCAGGCCGGACAGTACACTATAAATATGTAATTAAGGCCTAGTTGAATATGTTTGAGACTCTCTGTAACCCAATTAAAATCTGTGGGCCCAATGATAACAGCCCCCCTTCAATTACTGCTGCTTAATTAGTGACTACCCAGAGTAGTCCAAAGCTTAAATCGCTCCAAATCGACCATTTTTTTATGTTCACATGATTTCTCTTTCAGATTTGCAGGGGATTTAGCTCATAAAAAAAACACCGGTTTTGTCGACTTCAAATCTGCCATTTTTCTAGTGCTTAGGAGATCTCTGCAAACTATGGACAAGCACACATAAAAATTAGTCAAGTTGATGCAATTCTCGACAGGAAAGGCCCAATAATAAAAGCCAACGTCCCAATGGAGAGAGATTGAGTGAGAGAACCATGGTCAAACCTAATAAGCGCAACACAAAGGACAAACACTTGGATCTGTGTGTTATTTAAAACATTTAATTTGGATCTTATACCTTTTGTTTCGTGGGAAAGATCGATCGGCTTCGAGATCCATGGAGTTCTTATTTGCCCTTTTGACTTCAACGTTTGTACCTGAATTTGGTGTTTGTTGCCCAAAATTATATACTAATATATCTTACTTACTAACAACCATGCATGCATGCCTTGGATTGGATTGTTTTTCTTCCACAGGCTATTTTAAAACTAAGATCTTCCATCACTGAAAGATTTCCTCAAATCTTTTTTTTTTTCTTTTTAAAGTTTAATTTGATATTGTTCTTGTTCCTCAAGAAAACCAAAATCTAGCTCTAAAAGGAGATAGACATTGATGATTTAATTTTTCAAATGCAAGTGCATTCTTATATTCACGAGGCCAACTCAATTGTAAAGTCACTAAAGATGTCCTTTCCCACACCGGCGCAGTCAAGTTCCCTTTAGTTTTTCATTGGATTTGCCGAAAGTACGAGTCAAATACTACCCCTTTATTTGATAAAAGATGATCTCTTTAAAATTTTGTTTAAAATTCAACAGGATTTAATTATTCATTATGATTAAATAATCATGATTGATAATAATTTGAGAATAAATTTTATAAAAACACTTTTTAAAAAATTAAAAAAATATAATATGGATGAACTTAAATAGATTTAGATTATATATTTACAAATATAATTAATTTTTTAAAAAAATTTAAGATTAATATTTTGAAATGAAATAAAGCTTAAAAAATATAAATCGTATTAATATTATTCTTAAATCCGATCCAAACTTGGCTAGGTCCATGAACAATTGAACAGCTCTAAGTTGCAGTCAAAGTGGCTTTTATTTTTCATGGAATTGCCAAAAAGTAAGAGTCAAATACTATCCCTTTATTTGATATCGGATGAGTTCTTTAAAATTCCCCCTTTTTTTTTTTTACCATTGAGCTGTCATGTTTAATTATACACCATAATTAAATCATCATGATTGATAATAATTTGAGAATTTTACATAATAACAATCTTAGATTACAATTTTATACGATGATCCGAATTCCATGTTGTTTCAACCAAAATGGAGCAATCTAAACATCAAGTTTCTTTGTTTGTTCATTTGTTATTTTATATGAAGTAAAAGTAAGTGATGGGTAGGTCAGATTGCAGGCATACGTTTCCCCATATGAGAACGAAGTCATTGGCAAATTGTCATCTTTAAGTCAAAAGAGTTTGATGTTTATCATCATCATCATCATCATCATCATCATCATCTCATATATGCTAGCATTTTAGTAGCTGTTCTTAATTATTATATGCGTAGAAATGGAAATGATGCCGGGGAATATGCAGTACTCATATTTCCATTCATGTTGTTCTTATTGTTATATATTCAAAATCTCAATGATTTCGATTTACAATCATTTCTTTCAAGAAAATTCTTCGATCCTTCCTGAAACTTTCCCTCCTTTTTTCTGACAGATGAAAGAATCTTCCGTCACTCAATATTTCGACATCCCCTTTTTCCATGAATCTGCCGTTGTCTACAATTCTTTCAACTGAGGGGGGATTGGACCCTTCAATTAATATTATAATAATGAAGTTCATATATAAATACATGCAGATTAAGGCATGCAATTAAAGAGGACATGCATGGACTGTCTTTTTCAATTATTTTTTGAATCAATAATTATAAGTACTGGTTCTTTGTTGTAGCTATATATGTATTATTGATTCAAAAAAAATGGTGAATTTGATTTTTTTTTTTTTGACATGCTTAGCTGGGGGGAAAATCTTGAAATGTCCTCCAAATTTCTGTGATTTGTAGAGTTCTATCTCCCTTTTCTTTTTTTTCCCTTTTAGCACATAATAAAAAGGTAGAAGGAGCTACAACAATGTGGGCCAAAAGCATATTTTTCATATCTGAAAATTTACCATCAATCAAAATGATAGTTATAAACTTGGCTGTTTCTAAAGTTGTTCATGGCTACCTACATCTAGGCCGTTTGTTTCTCCTTCCCCTACCTTGCTTTTCTAGCTCCCCTTTTTTCCCTAAAGTGACAACAAAAATCTAATGGATCTTTTACAGTAGGACCAAATGATGTTTTGATTTAAGAAAACTTATATCACTTTATTTTTAAATTAGACCTATCTAAGGAATAGTTTAAGATAAATTATATCATATTATTTTCGTATTAAACTTTATAAAAATTAGATTATTTGTTTGATTTAATTAGTTGAGTCTTAAATATATATATATTTTAAATTCAGGTCTATTTAGTTTAAATAATTATTTACTAATAAAAATTTTTAATTTAATTTTTATTATAAAATATATAAATACTAATATAAAATATTTAAATTTTATTAATTTATAAATAATAATTTAAATTTTCAAATTAAATAAATTTAAAAAAAATATAAAAATTTTTAAACTATGACTCGATCACATGCACCCTTATTTTATATCATGCATGTTTTAGAAAGCAAAGTTCGGCGTTGTGTCCATTGTATGGTACTTTTAGGCATGGTTTCCAGATCATAATCTAGAAGGATTAAAATAATTTGTTGGGTGTTACTATCGGAAAAACAGAAGGGAAGAAAAAGCACCATTTGCCACATTCTATGGGCTGCAGTATTATCCTTTTGCTTATTTTCCACTCAATCAAACAACTGAAAGTCTTTTACAAAATGTAATTAAAAAGGGAGATAAAAGGGGATAAGAATCAATAATTTTATAATCAATGCTAGAATATAATGGCGGAAGATAATCATCAAAAAAAGACCCTAAAGGTTCTAAGACCATCTAATGATATCAGGAGTTCACTGTTTGATAAAGAATTTGTGGCACCCCACAAAAAAAAAAATTAAAAGTTTGTAAAGCTAAGTTTAAATTCAGAAAGTGGACGTCGAAGAGTGGGGGGGGTCTCATATAATAAAAGTAGTGGAATTGCAATGTGATTGTCAAGGAAGAAACAGCTAGATATTGTTGGGAAAAGGAAGCTTTTATTCCTTCTGTTCTTTCCTGGAAGGAGCGGGGGCAATGGGTAACAGTGATCATCTTGGAATATCCTCTAAATTAATGCCCGCCCCCCACCCCCCCCCCCCCCAAAATAAAACCTTTACTCTAGGAATTTCAGTACCAAAATATGGTAAGATTATCGTAAAATATGCACAAAGGCAATAAATGAAGGCCTTTTATAACTGCACTAGTGGTCTAGTCATATTGGAATATTTTGTTTCAATTGGTATGAAAATATAAAAAGAATTTGTGATTTAAATTTATAATTTTATTGAATATTATTTTTTAATTATAATTATATAAATTAATTTAAATAAATTTAAAATAATTTTTAAAAATAATTTGACGTATAATAATTTATCGAAATAAATATATTTTTATCATGATGCTTAAAAGTACGTACAAAATAAGTTGATAATGTCAAAAGAAGCCGGCCGGAAGATATGGGCATCCCTGTCTTTACGTGTTTTTAATAATTTGATCATAAAAAATTAAAACGCAATTATAACAGGATTCTGTCTATTTTTCCGAATTTTAGTCGTTGGGAAGCATACTTTTATGGCAATTCCCTTTTTCTTTTAACTAATAATAATAAGCCATGTAATTCGATCTATCCATGCCTCCATTAGTAGGCAAGGCAAATATGCGTAAGATTAGGAAAAACGTTGTACTCACTACACTATATATTTCCAAAATACCAGAAGATATTATTACAAGTTAAAACTTGCAAGAAATTAGATAAGCAAAGAACAATCGAATCCGTTCGATCCATCCATTGTGGAAAGCCAGATGATTCACTACTATTAACCCCAATTACAGCAGGAAAAAAAAAAAAAAACATAGGCTTTACATGTCTGTCTCAGGTTCTCAGCTAAAAGCAGATTCTTCTTGGATTGCGCGCAGCATTTGATTAACAGCGGCTGCAATTTCATCCACAGTGTTCAGATGGCACCCTTCCTCAACCTGTCCCAATTAACATTCAAAAAAAGCAACCATAATTTTAAAATGGTATTTCTAAATAAAGATGAAATTTGGTATAATTGGCTTATTTTGTTCTTATTATTATTATTATTATTACCTTGACGCTAATTGAATACAAAGCCATTTCATCAACGGTTGAGACATTGAGGTGGAGAATGGTGAGCCTTAGGCTTTGCAACCCAGCAACCAGTCTCAAGAGTTGTCTCGGTCGTTTCTTTGACTGTATCTTGAGGTTGGCATGGGTCTCCGCCATGGCCACTTCGATATCCGCCACGCTTTCGGTGGCGGCCATGGGCTCAGCTGCCATGGACTGTGAATTGTGGTTGTTGCACTGAGTTGCGCGAGTTGAGAATTGTGGAAAGCTGAAAAACTCGGCAAAGGGTGAAGGGTTCGCATTATTTTCTGGCTGTTGAATAGTAGTCCTCTTATGAGCGTTCATGGTCTGCAAGAGCTGCTCTAATTCCTTGACAAAATTAATCGCTCCGCCGATTATCGATGCCTGATCACCCTGAAAAGGTTAACCCATAGACTAGTATAATTTATTTGTCAAATGAAGAAACTCAACGGACGAAGAAAGGTAGCTGACCTAAGCTACAAGTCTAAACGGTTTTTCATGATGAAAGTCACGAATCTGTAAACTTTTTCAGCCAATGCCTTTTACGGTTCTTCAACCATTTGAAAATCCAAAAAACAAAAAAGAAACAAAAGTGGTTAAAATATGCGAAAAGGGCTTATTGGGGTTGAAAAAACTTAATTATCGAGGCTAATGAACTTGTTCTATAAAGGTCAAGTATTACTTTATGAGTCGAAATTATCAAAACACAAATAAAAGAGAGAGATAGAAACTGACCCTTTGAACATAAGAAGGTGGCATCAAAGATCTGATCACAGCGAGGTACTCATTCATTAGTTTCCGACGGTTGCGTTCAACAGCAATATGAGTCAGTCTTTGGTTCTCTAGCTCTTCTTTGTTCTTGCTGCTCCCGGTGCGTCGACGTTTTCGTCTAGTGGTATTGTTCGTCGTAGTCGTTGTTGTTGCTGTTGCAGTGTAAGCTGCTGGAGGAGGTTCCACTGGAGCGGGGATTAATCCAGCTGCAGGGCCAGGGAGAGACTGATCAACAGTGCACGCTTCAGGTGAAGAATAACTGTTCGTCGTCGTCGTTGTTGTTGCAGTGTAAGCTGCTGGAGGTTCCATTGGAACTGAGAATCCAGCTGCTAGGCAAGGGAGAGTCTGATCTACAGTGCAAGCTTCAGGCGAAGAATAAGGATCCCATTCCTTTGCATGTTGCATGATCGAAGTGGATGAGGAGTCCCAATTTGCACGGAGGTAATGACTCCCCCCTTGTTGTTCTATGTTGTTGTCAAGAATTCCAAGAAGAGCTTTATCTTCTTCTTGGAAGCAGAAGTCATAGCCGCCCCAAGCTCCACCTCCTCCTCCTCCAACAGCGTAGAAGTCCTTGAAGGCATAAGTAAATCGTTCTTGAGAGTAAACTACTGCCTCTAACGCCATTTTTATCAGAATTCAGATCCTTAATTACAATCTCGATCTCTCTTTTTTTTTCAAGTGTATTCCCTGTTTCTTACGCAAAGAGACACACGTTAGTGTTGTCTAATCTCTCTGTTTTCTAAAAGGAAAGACAAAGATCGATATAGAGATAAATTACAGAAAAAGCGAGGGACTTTCCTGTAAATTACAAGAGCCTCAGAGACTGAGCAGATTCGAAGAACTGAAAGCTGAGAAAGAAAATCTGGAATACGCCCAAGCACTACACGTCCAAAAGACCCAAACAAACTCCCCCTTTTATCATCTTCCCCCCATGAAAGAAAGAAAGTTGATCAACTTTTTTAAAGATGTTTAATCCTTAAAAAAAGAAACATGCTACAGCATGCTGCACGTGAGATTACATTGCAGACCAGTTGCTGGACCAGAGAGACAGAGAGAGATTCTCTATGGCAGTTGGAGAGAGAGAGAGGCCAATACTGTTTCAGGATAGCCTTAAAAAACATAACGACATAGGAAAATTAAAGGGAAAATTAGTAGGTCCAAATTCCAAATTAAGGCCATATCTAATTTCGTGAAATGGGTACCAATTTGTTTTTTTTTGTTTAAATAATTTGAAGAGGGACAGTCATGTTACCTGTCAAGAATATTAAAACAAATAATAAAAAGAAAGGGTTGTTTTGTCTTTAGACTAATCTGGATATCCACTAATTAACTTTTGTTTTTCTATATTGTCCAAACGAAACAGAGGTGCCTAATTAATATATGGCTTATGGTTTTCATTAGGTAATAATGTGGTCGGACACTTGGACGTTCAATTGAGAAAGAAGACAAAAAACTGATAATAAGTACCAGAAATTCTGATGAAATCGAAAGATCTATTAAACAAAAGAAATTAAAAAAAAAAAAAAAGCTTGCGAAAGAACCGGAAATGAGGAAAATAGCTTAGTGTTTTTTTTTTTTTACTAATATATATTTTTTTCAGGTCTCTGGTAAATGTCCAGAGGAATCCATGTGAGTTGTGACCGCATAAAGAGCCCCTCTATAATCATCTACAACAAAGATTATGTGTCTCTCCCCTTTCCACCTCTCTTTCTCAAAAATTCTCCACACTTTCTATTTCGTATATGTATTTTATATTTAATGTATGAACTATAAGTAAATTAAAAATGTTATTTTGTTAATATCTTTTTGGTCTAGTGATTAAAAGTACGTCAGAATGACATGTCGAGTTTGGGTTCGAGTTCAAGCACATCTCTTCTTCCTTCCCATATTTATTATTATAATGTTGTTGCTTCTTTGTACCGAAAAAAATTAAAAATGCTATTGTAAATTAAATTATGTTATCTCATAATAAAAATTTTTAAAAATAAATATAAATAATTTTTTAACAAAGTAATATCATGAGTTTATATTTGATGCACTAAAGTATATATATTTATATACTTTTAATGAATCAAATTATGTCATTTTATTAAAAATTTTTAAAAATAAATTATTTTTAATAATATAATACCATCTTATTCACTATAAAAATATATTTTTTACGTCCATGTAACACATCTTAGAGCTTTGTATAAAAATTAAACCCTTGTATGGGTTAATTTTTTTATAACCTTTTAATCACAATGTGAAGCTAGCTAGCCCCATCAATTTCAATGAGACATTAATTCTTTAAAGTTCCATCCCTCCTCTGCTTTGGTTTCTACTTCCATGGAATATTGCTAACACCATAACAATATTCTATTGTTCTAATGTCGGAATTTAAGCCCTTTTTTAAAATTCTTTCGAGTGCTCCCAATGAAATTTATATTTAAAAAATGGAGGAAAACATTAAAATAACAAACCCAACTGGCATTCCTTTGAATGTATCACATAAAAACGATTATTTATGAGATTCTTGACTAATATGGTACTTA
>JBBYHM010000019.1:19908524-19931256 GCA_038381775.1 Adansonia rubrostipa | reverse complement strand
AAATAAATTTTAAATTCTACAACTGTGATATCAATATTAAAAGTTTGTCTTCTATGAAATAAAGACCAAATTGTGGATCAAACTGAGGATGAATTCCGTTTTCTAAAGTTACCATATTAGATAATAATAATTTTGAATGCACTGGAATTTATCAAAATTATTGTCACTGTTGCATTCAATGCATAACATGATGATAAATAGTAAATTAACTAACTATTGTTATAAAGGCACTCATTACTTTTTCTCAAATATCACATGTTTTTTTGTGGCCAACTGAAAAAAAAAAATTATTAATCAAAACAAAGTACAACATCAAGATTTAAACAACAACATAATACTATCCTTAAGCTAACAATGGTGGTGCAGGACGACCATCTTATTGAGAATGAAAGAATGTACTTCTCTCTTAATATTACTAACTCTAGTTTCCTGTATGAGTTCCCTCGTGTCTCTGAAAATCATTAAGAAATGGGCTGATCTTTCAATGGTCAGTAGCTTCTTTTTTCTTTTTGGTTTTGATAGGCATTCATATAAAATTTTTGAATCAGTTTCTAATTATCACTCTCGGCATTCCATGATTTATTGCTAACGTTAATCCTACCCTCATAGCAAGCACCTCAACATGTAATAACTCATCTGTTGCAACATTCTGCCCCACAACAGTAATGACTTTTCTATTTATGGTCCCTTGCCACTACTCCTACCCTAGCTGGCCTTATCAGCTTTAAGATTGTATCATCATCAGAATTAATCTTGGTCCATCCTACCTCTGGAGGTTGCCATCTATCTGAGCTCAGCTGATCTTACTTTCCTTTCTTGCAATCCTTTTATCTCCTTGGCTTGCATAAGCTGTTCCGTGTCGAACGCAAATCCTCTGCCCTGCTTCTCTACCCCTCTAGTTGTCCATCTTCTTCTAAACGTTAACAGATGTCCAAAGACTAATATTTAAGTTAGTCTTTGTTTGGTTTCTAAACAAAGTTACGCAAAAAAATTGCTTGTTATTTTTGCTATGCTAAGGTGAGAAGAAGAAACTTAAAATGCCTCTCATTTCAATCTGTCGAAGTCCGCACCCGGGGTCATTTTAATTTCTTTCGAAAAAGAAAGAAATCGATTGAGCAATCACCAAGTAACCAATTAAAACCTGTAATCTTATTCTCCCATTCCCCTTCATAGCTCCACCTTTTTTGTCCTCTTTTTTTTTTTTTTTTTTTTTTCTAAATTCTAGTTCATAAACGTTAATCTTAGCCATCTCAAGTTCTTTGGTTTAAACCCAAGTTCTTAATCTTTTTTTCTTCACCGCTGGATATCTTTCTTTTTGCTTTTGAATGTTATGAGAGTATAAGATTTCTTAAAACAGTATGAAGCTTTTTTTTTTTTTAATAGATAATTAGTTGGGGTTTTCTTTTTCTTTAAAAAATTAAAAATCCACTTAAATTGAAAATACAAACATTCAAAGGAACAAAAATTCCAATTCAAGTTGGAATTTTTTCTTTTTGAAAAAAAAAATTCTCAAACTAAAAAAAATAAAATCAAAATTATACATAACTTTCCTCTTTGTTAAATATATAAAATTCTTTATTGTGGTGCCCCAATTCCATCTCCATTTTTATTTTTATTTTTTATTTTTCCTTTCTATTTTTTTCTCAATTTTTTTACATGTCAAAGCCAAACAAGAAAGAACTTACTATTTGATCAATGACATGTGTTAAAATTTGGAAAATGGAGCACCCACGGGAGCAGGGAAAACGTGGCAGAGTATCTGCATTCGACGGATATAGAGTGACGTGAATATCAGTTTCCAAATGAGAAATTCCATTGTATTTTTTCTGTAATTAATCATGGAGGTGAGGGAACCTAAACTTGACGCCATCATGAGAAAAGCTCTCCTAGCAATAAACTGCATCCTCCTTTCTATAGGCAACTGTGGCGGTCCACTTCTGATGCGCCTCTACTTCATCCATGGTGGGAAACGAGTCTGGTTCTCGAGCTGGCTCGAGACTGGAGGTTGGCCCATCTCCTATTACCCATCGCCTGTACTTATATGTACCGTTCCAGCTGGACGACCCAACCGCCCGCTTCGGAAAACAAGCTTTTTTACATGAAACCTCCTTGTTTATGGCCGCCGCGGCCATCGGAACCCTTGCAGGCCTTGAGGACTACCTTTACGCTTTTGGCTTGGCTCGTCTTCCCGTTTCAACTTCTTCTTTAATCATCGCCTCGCAGTTGGCTTTCACGGCGGGGTTTGCTTTCCTTTTGGTGAAACAAAAGTTCACTTCTTACTCCATAAACGCCGTGTTTCTGTTGACCATAGGAGCAGGCGTTTTGGCTTTGCATTCGAGCAGTGACCGACCGAAGAATGAATCAAACAGGGATTATGTTTTAGGGTTTCTAATAACCCTGGCCGCATCTGCTTTGTATGGATTTATATTGCCTTTGGTGGAATTAACGTACAAGAAGGCAAAGCAAGACATCAGCTACGCCCTCGTGATGGAGATTCAGATGGTGATGTGTTTTTTTGGTACCGGCTTTTGCACTGTTGGGATGCTGGTTAACAACGACTTCAAGGTTGCTTTTCCATCTCTTTCTATCTTAATCAATTCAATACCTTTTAAAAACTCGAATTGAATTGAGCTTAGTTTTGAATCAATACATCTTAAATTATTTTTTAATTAATAAAATAATTTTATTTAAATTTAATCATAAAAATATATAAATATTGATAAAAAATAATATTTTAATATTTTTTAACAATAAAATAAAATAAAAAATTTAAAAATAATTTGAGTAATAATTCGGTTGTACCATAACACTTCAAAATCTATGGGTTAAGTTTGACAACTTGAACTTATAAAGAAGGGATTTGGATTTTAAAGTTTATATAAATTATACGATAAACCATACGTAAATACGATATTACTAATAATTTTTAAATTTATAAATTTATTGGATGTTCGGTAGTGATAGATTTAAAATATTTAAATATTTGTAATTTGTAATTTTTTATTTTTTTGGTCAGAAAAAAAAAATCAATTTCATTGCTTTCCAAATCAAAGAATACATTGTATACCAAGTCTGGTAGAATACACAGATCTTAGAAATTACAGAAACTCCATTCTACCTTACAACATCCCCTCAACCTTAAGGAGGTGCAGACAACCCATCCTTGCTCAGAATATGCACCAAGGAAGATGGTAGTAGCATTCTCAGCCCATCTCTTGGACACATCTCCCTTCTGGATAGATTAGCATCCCAATCAGCTGCCATATTGGCTTGTCTTCTAGCTAATTCCAGTTTTATCCTCTTGCATATCTTTCATTATTTCGGCAATGTTATTAATAATCGGTTTGATTCTCCAATGAATGCTGTGCTTGGCCTGAAGTATACTATTCAACACTTCAGCAGAGTCAGTTTCTAAGATGACTTCGTTAAATTTTCTCTTCTGTGCTAACACAGCTCCTTCACATGCAAGTGCTTCAGTCATCAAGGCCGAGTTTACCTTCACCCTAGAAAAAAAATCAAAAAAATCAAAAATAGATTCGAACCATAGCGTCGGTTAGGTTTTAGTGTAGATTTTATTATATTCGGTTCAATTTTATTTTAAATATTAACAATAAATATTCGGTTTTGTTCGATTTTCAGTTCATAAATTAAAAATCATAATTATCCAAATCGAATAAAATTCTATTTTTATTTAATTTTTAATTTTTTATAATATAAAAATAAATATTTTATTTCTAAGTTAGTGTAAAATATTTAACCATACTATAAAAAAATATATTTTTAAAAGTTTAAGAAACTACTAAACCAAATCGAATTCAAATCGATTTGATTTTATATAATTTTTATTTAATTTCAGATCAAATTTAAAAAAATTTATAATATTACATATTAACTATAAATTTTTTTTAAAACCAATTTAAATTAAAACGTTATCACCCAACTTCGCTCTCGCCCCCGCACCATCCATTAACTCCCCTCTGCTATTTTTGGTAGCCATCCCTCGACCAACCTGCTTTCTTTTTGGACAATAGGCCCCATACATAAAAGTACATTGAATTTAAAAAATTTTATGACAGCATAAGCATGTCAATATTACTATTTATATACAGCAAGCAAAATCCAAGTTCATTCTAACAAGTTGTCATTTCAAACATAATATTATTGTTTAATTAATATCAGGTACTTGAGATAACAAAAAATTAAGGTAAAACTCAGGCCCACTTGCATAAAGTAGGTATTATAAATGTTTTCCAAGTTTAAGAAGCCCCTTTTGGGATGGGAAATTGAAGCCAACTTTACCAATAGATTTTCTTTCTTTTGTTATATTTCGGTATAATTAGCACTTTTTATTATATTACTATGAACAATTAAAATGTTTAAATTTTTTGCAGGTAATTCCAAGGGAAGCGAGGGAATTCAAGCTTGGAGAAACGAAATATTACGTTGTTGCGATTTGCAGTGCAATAATATGGCAGTGTTTCTTCTTGGGAGTGATTGGAGTAATCTTTTGTGCCTCATCTTTGCTATCAGGTATTGTGATTGCAGTCCTATTACCCGTAACAGAGATTCTGGCAGTAATTTTCTACAAAGAAAAGTTTCAGGTTGGGTGGCTCTTGCACTCTCAATTTGGGGATTCGTTTCATATTTCTATGGTGAGATCAAGCAAACCAAGGAAAAGAAACCAGCTGCTCCTGAAACCCAGATTCCGGCAATGCTTCCCAATCGTCTCGAAAGTAGTGTCTAAATATTGGTGAGCATCCAAGCAATTCCAAGTTCCAGCTTAGCTTGGCTACTAGTTAGAATTCGATTTTCTATGATTTTAGGTATAAAACATCGGTAACTATCAAAATATTAAATTTTATGTAAGGTAAAGATAAAATTTGAATTTTAAATTTATTAAATGTTAATTAAATACTTGTTAAAGTTGATTATACGAATTAATTGACTTTGTGTAACTCTTACCAAAGTTTAATGCATAAAGAAATAAAAGAGGCGCAAGAAAACCAAAACTATTGCATTTAATTGAATCTTCCCCGATAATGTAGGCACCTATACTGTACCACACCAAGAATTGCCTGCAACAAATCGGAACATCAATTATTGATAGAATCATGTGATTTTTTCTGCAAATACATAAGGTTGTTCAACAAGTACGATAGACAACATAAAGTTTAGCTCAGAAAGGGCGCAAGTTTGCACACACTTGGAAATCTACCAAGATGTATTCGTTAATATAATAAGAGATAATATAGTATATGCCTATAAAAAGAAGTTGAGATAAGTGAGATCGGGAAACAAAAAATTATGATACTCGAATTTGAATAAGTATTAACTATGAGTATATAAAATATTTTTTAAAATTATTTTTGTATTTAAAAATTTTTTATCATATTTTTATATTCGTATTTAAAAAATATCGAATATTATATCAGATAGAACACTAAAATTGTAAAACTGAATTAGATTGGTTGGTTTAACTGGTTCCTGATCGAACCAGCTGGCTCAGCGGTTCAAACAGGATTTCTATCAAACTGGAAAAAACCAGTAAAAAAAAAAAAAATCAAAAACCGAAAACTAAAAAAATGGTCAAAAACCAATAGAATCAGGTTTAATAAAATAAACCGAAAATAAAACTAAATTCAACCAAATTTTATAACCCAACAACAAAACCCAATACAAAGTTACTAGCCCATTTAAACTTAAAATTAAACCCAAACCCCACCATCATCTCCAAAGCTGCGGCGGCTCCCTGCCTCCCTCCATATCGACAATTCGGCATCTGCATCATTCCCAAAGCTGCGGTTAATTGAGATTTCTCTGCCGGATTTTCGTTTTTTCATCTTCCGTACCCTATTTCAATGCTCTGTTTTTGAGATTTCTTTTGTTTCTCAGTGCTTCTTTTCATTGTTTAATGTTTATGGCATAACTTTTTCTGGGTTTGTTTTAAACTTCATGTTTATTGACCCTCTGCCTCACATTTCTGGATTCTCATCCCACTGACTTTTGAGGTTGAGGATTTTGTTTTTTGTAGTGCTCTTAGTTTAATAAGTTTTTGGGTTCATATTCTTTTAAAATTCGTGTTTGTTTTTTCCCCTTTGGTGCGAAGTTTGAAATTTTTGAGAAAAATTAGCTGATTTGATTGCAACTTTTATTGCTCTAAGATTTGCTTTTTTTAACTTTGGAGGATTGCTCTGATTTATTTTCTGACGGTTATTCTGAGTTAGGACTTTTTTTTTCCCTTCATGTTTTGTAAATTATATGGCTGATAATATGAAATTCTTCGTCCAGTTTGGCTTTACTAGGTAGGAGAATACATATAAATTTAAAAGCTTGAACCGGTGGTTGAATCGAAAACTGATGTTTCGATCACTGGTTCGATTTTTATAACTTCGACAAATATTTAAAAAAAATACAGAGTCGGAGTAATATAGCGATGAGCAAGAGATGTAAAAATCAAAATAAAACTTTCAACTCCAAAGGTTCTGAATATAGGTGAAAGCGCCCATCTGATCTAACCAGATGGAACACAAACAAGTGCAGTAAATATTTACGTAGCACGAATTCTTACTTGAGTAAAGTTAATATTAGAGTCGACATATATATTTATATTTATATGTCAACCAGCAACTATAATCAGTTATTTACTGTGGAATTAGCCGGTTTGTTGTGGAAATGTAAATTATTCCAATGGGAAAGTTGAGGGTTTTTATGCAGGGAGGGGTTCAAGGGTTTTGACCTTTTAGGCTTATTAAGTGCACTAAACGACAGCGTTAATACTGTGGGATCCGCGTGGCAAATACTTTTACCAATTTCTCGGCCTTCTCTTTCTCAAGCACGAGAGGAACTGTGAGAGCAGAAGCAGAGTTTTATTGTCCATGGCGACTCGTTCGATTTTGTATAATGTCAGAAGCAATGGCTGCGATAAGCTTCCTGGCACCAGGTGGCGGCGGCTGGTAAGTTCTGTTGCTTCCCCGAATTACGCGTTGGATAAGCCTAGTGTAAAAACTGCTGCCGCTAGTAGCAAGGGAAGTCTAAAGAGGAGCATCGTGGGGCTGAAATCACCAACGGAAAGTGCAACCATGGTGCTTCGAAATTGGATTGATTCAGGTCGCAAGGTTGACATTCCGGAGCTCCAATCCATCACCGAAATTCTCCGCAAATCTAGGCGTTACAATCAGGCCCTCGAGGTTCCTTTCTTCTTTTCATCTTCTGAATTTGTTGGTAGTCTAAATATACTAAAAATAAAGAACAAAAAAGATCATTCTTTTTAATTGGAAGAATGTTCTGGAGAGATTAAAAAAAAAAAAAAAACTTTGAGAAGATGAATTTTCTTGGTAGGAAAAATTTTCTAGGCAAAAGGGTATTTATCTTTTATGGGTCAAATCCATGAATTTGATTTTGTACTATATCTTACTCTCTGAAACAAACAGATTTTGACATGGAAGGAAACTCAAAAAGGTTTACAAATGTCAGCTGCTGATCATGCCATTAAAGTGAAATTACTCATCAAGGTTGGTGATTTAACAGCGGCTGAAGAACATTTCAATCGTTTACCCAACACTGCTTCGCAGAAAGCCGCTTGTCTCCCTCTTCTTAATGGTTATGTAAAAGAAAGGAACATTGGAAAAGCTGAGGCTTTCATGAGTAAGTTG
This sequence comes from Adansonia rubrostipa, assembly GCA_038381775.1. Lineage (NCBI taxonomy): Eukaryota > Viridiplantae > Streptophyta > Magnoliopsida > Malvales > Malvaceae > Adansonia > Adansonia rubrostipa. The sequence continues at coordinate 19,923,604 of JBBYHM010000019.1, read as the reverse complement.
GCTGCTTTGGGGCTGATCCTCAGCCCCCATCTGTATAATGAAATGATGAAACTGTATATGGCAACATCTCAATATGAAAAAGTGCCTTTGGTTATCAGGGAAATGACTCGAAACAAAATACCTAAAAATACTCTATCCTACAACCTTTGGATGGGTGCTTGTGCCCAATCATCTGGGGTTGCAGCCGCAGAGGCCGTCTACACTGAAATGCTGAGCGATGAGAATGCCAAAGTAGGGTGGAGCACGCTATCTACTTTAGCTAATATTTATACCAAAGCTGGTCTTGTTCAGAAGGCAGATTTTGCCCTCAAAACTGGAGAAGCAAAGCTGTCTGCAAGTGATTGTTTTGGTTATATATTCCTTATGACTCAATATGCATCTTTGAACAACATGGCTGAGGTTCTTCGGCTTTGGGAAGCTGGTAAGGCAGTAGGTAAGAGGATGAAATGTGCCAATTATATGTGCATATTGTCGTGCTTGGTTAAGCTAGGTGATCTTGGACAAGCTGAGAGGGTGTTTATGGAATGGGAGTCCAACTGTCGGAAGTATGATATTAGAGTCTCCAATGTCCTTTTAGGTGCATACATGCAGAATGGATGGATGGACAAAGCTGAGTCACTGCATCTCCACACATTGGAGAAAGGTGGGTGTCCTAATTACAAGACGTGGGAAATTCTGATGGAGGGGTGGGTGAGAAGCCATAACATTGTAAAGGCCGTCGATGCTGTGAAGAAAGGGTTGGCTATGTTAAAAGATTGTTACTGGAGACCACCCCATTGGATTCTTGTGGCCATTGCGGAGTATTTTGAGAAGCATGGGGATTGGGAAGATACAAACAACTTTTTTAGAGATATTCAGCGTACGGGTCTTGCAAGTTCACCGATATATAAATCTTGGCTTAGAAACCACCTTTTGGCTAGGAGACCAGCTCATGACATCCTCGAAATGATGGATAAGGATAGAATCGAGATAGATGATGAGATTTCTGCCCTGGTTCAAGCTTTCGACAAGCAAGTAAACTTGACTCCAGGAATCAATGCCAATGCCTCTTAATTTCAGCTGTGCTTTCGATGAATTAGATACTATCGTAGAGGAAAGAATATGCTTGATGTTCCCAGTTAAAAACTCCCTTGATTAAGCCATCTGGTTGTCATATTTGAAGTAAAGGTATTCCTTATGACATCAATATCCTATAGTCTTTTAAACAGAAATAGTGCACAAGGGCCTGCATAGCTGCATTGATGAACAGCACTAGGGCCTTGTCCTCTATTTATACATCATAGCAGCCATAAGATGACAAGGTAACTAGCATGTTGGGATATTGTTTTGGTTAAACTGCTACTTCGAATGCAAAGTTGTACCCAAAAGCAATACAAGGGGCTCCATTGCTTGTAATTTTGGAATTTATCACAATCAAGTTATTCTACTGCTGTAAAATGCAACGCTCTGCTATCGCCTTTTATAATTCAGCAAGTATTCTGGTTAATAAGTGTATTTCGTCTCTCTCTCAACAAACACATACACACATCAAACATCAATCATGATGATAATGCTGGAAATCCTAAAATGACAGATTGCTTTAGGGGAGAGGGACCTGTTTGCAGTGAACTAAGGAAGAATACCAAATGAAAAGATGAATGAAGTCTTGTACTAAGCTTCTGCATCATCCACATATTTAACTAAATATAATCTAGGAGTGATTAATGCATGGACTACATGCAGGCCTTTTAGAGCACATTAACTCTAAACTGCTGTTACGTGGTAAAGATAAGCTGAATCCGCTTTGAACTGTCATGAATGCATTGTAATTCATTCATTGGTAAAGATCAAGGACAAAAATGTCAGGCATTGTAATTTAATCTTCTTTGAAGTCATTGAAATTCTGGTCCTAATTATAGATTTAAAAGCAAAATAAGGACAGAACGTTTACAGCGGGGCAATCCAGCTTGTCTTTCACCCCAAATTCATCTACCAAAAGCCTTAGGACGCTGAAAGCCTATTTTCCCTCCATACACGAAATCACAGGGGAAAAAAAACACGTAAAAGCTCTATTAATGATTGAAGTCATTAAAAGTTTCGCTATAGCCTCCTTCCTAGGAAAACCATGAGATTTTGTAAGATATTAAGTTACAGCAAAGATAACAATGCTGAGGTAACATTTCGCAAGATTCGATCATGTATTGGCTCCTGCAAGAAAAAAATTATAATAACTTGCCGCCTTGCATAATATCATTAAAAAAGCATCTATAGTGGTAATTCTTACCTCCGTTGATGGCATCTTAGATCTTGATTTTGTTACTGCCTCATATAAAAAGATGTATCTGGCAGTAAGGTTAACACCAGTGCAAACACACATTAATTAAAGCACTTCAATCATAAAACAGGGTTAAAATGTTTCTACATCAGGAAGCACCACAAGGTACACTAAAACACATGGATTCATAACACATAGGTTTGGCTCCTCGCAATCATCTTTCAATACAACTATCGTTACCATTCAAATCTCTAGAGTCCACAAATACAATCAATGACTGCAATACAAACATATGTAATTGTGGGATTATTAATAATTGTTTATCAAATTCTACAAGCTTGTAAAATTAGGTCCATACAACCATGTCTTTGTACAGGCTAGCATCACAACAAACTACACACAGAAGCCGATAAAACAGTGACAGTGTGTTCAACTGATAGGAGAGAAAAGAAATGAAGAAGAAATAGTACGTGAGAAATAAGAAGTAGCTTCAAGTGAATAAGGCATTGATTTCATTTTTGCCTTTTTCTTTAAATTCTTAATAGCATATATTCTGCGCGTAATTAAAAGGTATGATAACAAGGGAAAAAAAACATACCACCAAGCAAGCTCGGGGACATTTTCTTCAGGGGCATCAGGAAGGACCTAAGGATTGCATAATCAAATGAGATTTACGATATATCCTTAGATGAACTGACATAAAAGGGCAAAGCTTTTTAGACGAGACTTACCTCGACTTCATAGGGATTGCAGTTCTCTCTAAACCATAACCTTAAGAACTCCCATAGACTCCATAAACAATTACAGATTGAAAATCAGAAAATTTTCTCATTACACGGCTAGCAAGGAACGTAAAATTGACAATAAACAATATTCGTACAAGAGTTGCCAAAAAGACCAACTTTCTGTCCTTAAACATCAACTCAGACATACATAAACTATTCACACACCTTGTCAATATTTTCAGGTTCAAGACCATTTTGAAAGCACTCTACATAAGAATTGGCAATCCAATATCGACTCGAGTCAAGTGTATGCACCAAGAATTAAAAAACAAGAAGCATAACTCATCATTGCCTCAGTTTGTGTGAATTTTTCATGCCTGCATATTTGCGCACGCACAGATATGTGAGTGTGTGTGCACATGTTTGCATGTGTAATGTCTATATGAGAGAGAGCAGGGTATCTTTCGTGAAAATGGCATCTAACCTCATCTATTAAAATAATCGAACCATCACTACTCTTTCCAAATTCATATTTTGTATCTACCAAAATCAGGACATGCTCCAAAGCTACGCGCTGTACTTTCAACAAAATCATACAAATCAAAAAGTCAGTTGCATTAAACAATACAGTGATCATTATCAAAGAACATGCAGTCAAAGTGGAAATATAAAATGAAACAATCCCACATATTTTAAAAACTTATAGGGTGAAAGTGTTTGGCCTAGAAAGTACAATCATCACACATACATAAAGAGACACCAAAGATTGCTGCAAACGAGCTAAATGCTTGACATGTGAACTTTTTGACTACCAACGGAGCATCAATGACACTGTAAAACAGCGAGTAGTAAGAACAAGGTTTTTTAACTAAACTAGGGGAGTTGAAGAGAATGGGAAGCAACTCTCAAATGCCAAATGCAACATTTTCATCCCAATCAATAGGCTGTCATAGCACAAAATACAATTCAATATTTATTTTGCTTTTTATTCTATTCTTTATCTTTTAATAAATTTTCTTGTGTATTGTAAGTTTTAACATAGTGATCTATAATTTGTTGGATTTCATCTCAAGGAATTTCAGTGCGTTGACTGATATTGTCTTGCATGCATCGTCGAAAATTACATCATTAAAGCACATGAAGCTTATGAACAGAATCTAAATCACCTGTCCATATTCAAACAAACTTAAAGCCTTTTCTCTTGCTTCCTCAAACTCAGCTCGAGTTATCAATCATCTTTCAATCATCTACAAGGTAAATTCACCATTTGTAATAACTCATCCAGAAGATGAACAGAGACCAATCAACAATATCCTAAGATTAGCCAAGAGGAACAAAATTTTTTTGGAGCCTTTCCTATTTTAAGAGGCAGATGCGGGGAAAGAGGAAAACATTGAAGCAATATGAAAGATGAAAGAATGATTTTATTATTTTCTTTATACTTTCCCTATAACTTTCAAAGTTCAGACTTAGGATTTAAAAAAAATGATCAACCTCATCTGGAGTAACAGGAACATCATGATCCTCAGCATTAGTTGTTGGTGTGAGTATGTTTGCAGTTAACTTTTGATTTTTAACCGACACTATAACAAACATATAATTTCACCATTATATAGCACAATTTCCGAATGAAAACAGAAATTGATTTAACTATCCAGAAACCTCACCATTTGGAAGTACATTTCCACAGTAATTTCGAACTCCACTTTTATACACTGTCCACAGTGATGTTTCAGTGCTTCCTGTCACAAACCCTCGAATTGCATATAGCATCAAAATTGAGATAAGGTTAGGATTTTACACCAGATGACTGCAATAACTCTAAACGACTGGCATATGGAAATGAAAGGGTTAAATTTCTTTGAATCTGTGGCACTTCAATCTCCCATTTGATACAACAACAACAACAACAAAATAAAAAAAACAAAAATTTTGCAAATGGACCGTGTGAAATTTAGTCACTTATTCTGAAACTGAATGAGTCTTTATCTTGCAGACTTATGAAAAATTACCCATCAAAACACAATGAACTAAAACTTATGTAACATTTTCACTATTTTACATGCTCCGAATGAAAAAGAAAAAAAAAAAAAAGCCTTGTTGATTGCTTTAGTTGATAAGTGGAACTTGATTCATAATCCAAAGTACAAACTTAGGGATAGTTCCTGTCATTAAATGTAACCAAGGAAATTCAGAGTTCAAGTTTGTAACATTGAAATAATTGGACTCCAATTAACCACCCTCCATGTGGTAAAATGAATGGTAAGAACATCGAAGATACTCACCAACAAATTCAACAGGGAAGACAGAGCATTTCTTTGCAATTGTAACATTTTTATATGGTATTGACAAAACTGAATTTGGAACTATGTGTTGTGTTCTAGTGAACCAGCACAAACTTGTCTCATGAAGAAACTGAAAATTGAAATTCCAACGGTTACGCTAAATCTCAACTTCTACTGTTAATCTTTACCATCAACAAAGTAGCAAGTATAAAAACCTGGCCCTTGAAGGGAATAGAGGCAAGAATCCTATCAAATGCACTCTGACGATCAGTTGTGACCAAAACAAGATAATCCTCACTATAATAAATATCTCTAATCTGCACAAATCAATCCAAATTACAAAAATTTCCCATCCTTTTAATACCACCCTTGTTGGTTGCTAGGAAAAAAGCATAAAACTTAAAGTCTTAACCAAATTTGTAAATAAATAAATTAAAAAAAAAAAAGAAAAGAAATCCTTGTTTCTACCTTGCCTCTGGTTTTGGATTAGAGACCAGGAACTGTTAATAGAAGACTAGTCTCAGAAAGACAATTGTGAATTGAGGCTTTTGTGGTGGCAAAAACGTCTTTTCGACCAGAGTTGAGCAAAGTATCAAGAGATGGCTTTTGTTGTTGGGTCTGGTTTTGGTTTTGGCTGGACATAACCTAAAGGGAGATTTTAGGGCACTTTCTGGCATTGGGTTTTGATTCAAAGGAAGAGATTGATGAAAACAAGGGATTTTGAGTTCGGTTTTTGGCGGAGTTTAAGGAAGATTGGGGAGCGTTTAACTTTAAAGCTGTCCTCAGACACTGAGCCATTTTCAGTTTTTCATTTTGCCTTCAGGCTACAGCTTTGTGTCTGATTTTTTAGGGTACGTTACATACGCCGACATTAAGCAGGATTGATTCCAAGGCCGTGTTTGGCTGCGCTGAATCTACTACTTTTTCATTTTTTTTAAATCATTTAAAAAAAATTTCTTTTGTACCCATAACATAATCTTAAATTATAGAATAGAACTAATTCAAAATAAATTTAAAATTTTAATAATTAATTGTAATTTATATTTTGCATTAAAGATTTACAAAAATATCAAACATCCTCTCCATATTCGCGGGTACAAAAGTCGTTGTCCTCCGGACGACAGCACAACGGGAACCAAAAAAATCTACGTCCCCGTCCTTGATTCTGTGTGCCCTTTTAACCAATAGAATCACGCCACGTAAGCAACTAAAAGGGCGCCAATCTCGAGGCTGAGTAACCCACTCAGGCCGCTCCAATAACCACATTAGAAAACCTTCGTGTGTAAAAACAATGCTCAAAAACCTGTTCCGAATAAGACCCGGATCCGGAAAGTCCTGCGTTTAAGAACTTGACACGTCGCCCTCAAGTCTCCTCAATGTTCAAAAGGCGTATGATAATTTTATCAAAAAGACAAGAAAAAGAAAGAAAAATAATTTATTTTACTTTGTGTATATTATTATTTATCATTATTATTAATAAAATTAAAAATTGCCCCCGTCCCCAAATCTCTGATCCTCGGACATTTCTAGGTTTTCGGATTTGATCCTCGAAAATTCTCTCCCTGGATTTTTCCTATCATTTACTCACCTATGTTCGCTAATTTTCGCTGATGCTTCTTTCTTTCTGGTCTTTTTAACTACTTCTCAACCGGGGTCTCCCTTTGTGGAATCTGGGAGATTTTTGGCAGTGTTTAAAGGTTCGTTTTCGCCACAAAATTCTGATCTATTACTTGATTTTTATGATTAGATTGAAATTTTTGAATAATCATAGAATAAATTTAAGATTTTGGTTTAGATTCTATCTGGTCCCCAGGAGAATCCATGAAAAAAACAAATAAGATCGATTCAGTATCTCGATTTTTCTTTCTTCTTTTTTTTTTTAACAAATGTTCCGTTTTTAATTAAAGATGAGTTTTTTAACACGTTAATTTAGCTTGTGGCTCACAACCTTTTGTGGCTTAGCGAATCGAATTCTCTTGTTTTGTGTGCCTTTTTTCTTCTAAGTTTCCTTTGTTTTTGAACTGATTTTGACCCTTCATTTTTTTTTTATTATTGCAGGAAAGGAGAACAGAAGAGCTTGCGCAATAAAATTGGATATTTTCGTTGATTGTCTGTAATTTTTCTGAAATTTGAATGTATCTAAGGTCTAACTTTGGATAAGTTTGTTTGAATTGATACTTGAATTGATGAGAAAGAAGAGGAAAGGAAGTGAAACTAATGCATCTCCGGAGGTAACCAATGATTTTGCTTCGGTTTGTGATTCCAGGTCATCAAATATTAGGTCTCATTATTCGTTAGAAGATTATGCGAGGATAAGAAAGAGGTGCAAAGAAGATGTTGATGCACCTCCTGTTGGTTCATGTAAAAGTAGACTCGCTGGGATTGCTACCGCCCCGCCTTGTGGTGCATCCTCTTTGGTGCCTCTTGGAAGAGGTCTTAAGAGGAAGATAGGTTGCATTGAGGTAATTACCCGAATCGGTCGGAAGAAAAAGATTGAGGATGATTATGTTAAAGGTGACACGATTGGGCAGGGGAAATTTGGGTCGGTTTGGTTGTGTAGGTCTAGGACTAGTGGAGTAGAGTTTGCATGTAAGACCTTGCGTAAGGGAGAGGAGACGGTTCACAGGGAGATAGAGATAATGCAGCATTTATCTGGTCATCCCGGCGTTGTGACATTGCAGGCAGTCTATGAGGAGCCGAACTGCTTTCATCTCGTAATGGAGTTGTGCTCTGGAGGTCGTTTGATTGACCAAATGGCAGAAGGTCAGTATTCAGAGCAACGCGCTGCTAATATTTTTAAGGATGTGATGTTAGTCATTAAGTACTGTCATGAGATGGGGGTTGTGCATAGAGATATAAAGCCTGAGAATATTCTCCTCACCACTTCAGGAAAGATAAAGCTGGCAGATTTTGGTCTTGCCATGAGAATTTCCAATGGTGAATATCTGGCACTTGCTTTGAGGAATATTACCTTTACTTTTCATTGATTCTTTTAGATTCATCTTTTGCTAAGTGTGCAACTCAATATTTAAATGTTTGGAGATGGAATATGTTCTCAATGTTTATCACGTATGACGACATCTTTATTTTGGGATTGGCTGAAAAATGTTGGTCACATATATGCATGGAGGGAGAGTGAGTGGGAGAAATAAGTTGACAAGAAGAGATATCTTCCTGTCTGTTTATTGATGAAGAGAATCTAAGTTGCTATCTGCCCTGGAATATTATATATTTTCCTTTCTACAGCCATATCTAGTTGGTGAGCAGGAGAATTTGTTGAAGAAAAAGGATTAATGAGATGTTTATCTTTCAAGGCGCTTCAAATTTATATTGAATGATAAAAATTTCAAGGATTGGAGATGTATACAACCCTCAGTATTATGTTTAGCTATTGAGGTCTGTTAATACCTGCCAGGGATCATTTGAGGGACCGTGACCTGGTTTTAGCCTGTCCAACCACACCATTTGTGAGACTGAATTAAAACATAATTGCTGCAAATTTTTGAAACTATAAATTTACGGGGTCATACAAATTATTATCCTTCAATTACAAGTCATACATACAAGTTTTATTTGATTTTAATTTCAACGCACTCATGTTCTAAATTGGTAATTTTAAACGGTTTTGCTATTTCTTTTCCCTTGATAATTCTTACGTGTAAGTAGATTTGATCATCCTTAAAGATGCCAGCAGTAGCATATTGCCTTGGGAGAGCTCTGTTTACCATTTGCTTGTCTCCTTTTAAGCTGTGCCTAATGCTTCTGAGTGACACGATTACTATTCACTACAGGTCAGACATTGTCTGGTTTGGCTGGAAGCCCGGCTTATGTTGCTCCTGAGGTTCTAGTGGGAAATTATTCTGAGAAGGTAGATATATGGAGTGCTGGTGTACTCCTACATGTGCTTTTGGTTGGCGTTCTTCCATTTCAAGGAGACTCCTTGAAGGCAGTATTTGAAGCCATCAAGAATGTAAAGCTTGGTTTTCATTCAGGGATATGGGAATCCGTATCTAAACCTGCGCGTGATTTGCTGGCAAGAATGCTGACCAGGGATGTTTCATCAAGAATAACTGCTGATGAAGTATTAAGTAAGCCCTAACTTTCTCTTTCTTAAATACTAAAATAATTTTATTTCCTAGAAATTTGCAAAGTAGCCTTGCATTCTTCAGTGAATCATGTAACTTAACTAATTATATGAAGTGTTGAGTGTTCACTAAGGGTTTCATTAATCTATTTTAATCATGATTTTTGTTTTCTTAGGTTGCTTCTGCCTCTAATGAGGTTTTTCTTTTTCAATTTATTTGGACCTTTTTGTACACACACACACACACACATATATATATATATATATATATATTTTCCAAACAGTCTGTTATAAGATTATAAATGTCTTCGGACTAGAACAGGGCCTTACGCCTCCAGTTCTTTTAAAAGCTTAATCCTTAGACTGCATTTGCTGAGATTTGAATTGTCTAACTTCAGGACATCCGTGGCTGTTGTTCTACACTGAGCGCTCATTAAAGTCATTATCCATCAAATCAAAGTCTAAGAATCAAGTAGGACCTTCCATCCAAATTTCCAATTCTCCTGGATCCGAGTTAAGCGCAAGGAGGATAAATGGTTGTTCACATGGTCAAGGTCCACAGCCGGTCTTAACATCCCACAGTTCTAGCACCAAATCAGAGGAACAAGATGAAAATGGTTTGGTGGATGTGCTTGCTGTGGCAATTTCCCATGTGAGGATTTCTGAACCAAAGAGGAGCAGACTTTGTAGTCCCACAGGACCTATAGAGCAGCAGTGTTCGTCTAACCTGACAGCTAACAACCTCTGTAGAGCCTTCTGATTCTGCTGACAGCGCTAACAAGATTATTGGTTCCACTGTTTATGCGAGCTGGGGATTTAGAATTAACTTGCCCCGCTTGCAATTTAGCGGGCAAATGATGCTTATGGGTGAACTTAAAATCAATGAACCCCATATGGTGTCATCTCTTAGCAAAGCTTTTTGGCTTCCAAGCCATGGTGTTGTTAACTAAATAATTGTTCTAGCCTGGTGACCAGAGAAAATTGATGTGCAGATTTGATATTTCTCGTGTTACCGGGATCGAAAGTTCCAGTTGATAGTAACATACCTAAGTCTTGCAGAAGAAGTATACATAGCCTCATAATGATCTGGTTTACTGAATGACAACTCTGGAAGCAGTGCAATTCAATTTTAGGAAGACAAGGTAAACTTATTTTAAGCCTGAATTTTTTTTTTTCTAAATTTTCCATGGGGAAAACATGAATATATGGGAGAGGAATTAGCCCCATACCGGCAACTATGAGAGGGGATGAAACTGAATCCCATTGGCCATGCCTCAATGTTCAAAATGCTTTACAAAAAATGACAAATTGGCACAAAATAGAACCTCCTCAGAACTGGCAGCCATCTTTAACCAAGTGAAGAATCAGCAATGGTTCAATAATAAAACAAGAGGCCAATGCAAAAGCCTGCTAAACCTTCCATAAGGACTTCCTTGCCTTATCTCATAAATCCTATTTTCTATTTAGAAATCTCTTTGTTAAAAATCTCAAATATCGGCCAACCAACTAAAGCCAATTGGCATCAAAAGTGCAAGATATCTCCTCTTTTGAATGATGCTAGTGTTGCTACCGCAGCTTTAGAAAAACCGAACCATTATTTTCCACACAATTGACAGTCATTGAGAAAGCTTTGAAAAACAACCTTTTATGGAAAAACCATTAGCATTACTGCATGTTCTGGGACAAATTGACAACAAAGAAGCTAAACCGTTGCAAGAGAGAACCACATGAACAATATGGTTTGGACGTCTTCTCAATAAAGCAGGCGTCAGAGAAAGAGAGGAATCGCTGTAGATGACAGTTGAAATCATCGTAGGTTGATCATCAAGGACAGCTTTCTGTTTTCTTTTACATTTAGCCAACACCAACTCGATGGATAACAGAGCTTAGCGTCCTTCTCTACCATTTAATAGAGAAATAAAATGGAGAAAAAGAATGAATGGATGAATAGTAGAACAACAGGGTGCTTCAAATTTACCTACATTATTTAAAATTTTGCTTTGCGTAATACAACACATGAACTGAATAGACAAAGAGGATGTTTCCTACCCGTACAGACTCTCAGCGGAAATTAGTTCAAGATTACTTGATAAAATAAAATATATTGTCAGGCAAAGATTAGTAAAATTCTTCTTTTGTTTATTCATTTTTCTTATAAAATTGTAAATGAATAACCTCTAGACAGTGAACAGTTGTTGCTTCTTCCACCTACTTCTTGTTTGAAATAGTAGGACTTAAAAATTTTCCTCCTCTGATTGAAAGAGTTTAGTTGATGCAACTTTATGGGTGCTAATTCCCTTCATCAACCTCTACCTCTTTCATTCTTCTTTTCGTTTAAACCGGTGACAACCTTGTGAAGCTTCTTTTCTACTGGGATGGACTTTAACCGGCAGGTAGGAGGACAGTGAATTCCGGCTTTATGCTTTTACATTGTCAAAATGTTGAAGTAAATCAAGATAGTTGATTTGAAAATTATCTTTAGAAGAAATATGTTGTGAAGATCAAAAGCATGGTTCATATTTGAACGTATTACTAGCATCTGCATGCTAAGAATGAAATCATTGATTTATGATTACCTGATTCTATGCCAATTTCTCTTCCATTTCCTTTCCTTACCCTTGATTTGTTTGATGAAGCACACGCCAGATGAATTGAAATGTTGCAGATGTACGTGGATAATTTGTTTGGGATCTTTAGAGTTTAGACATACAACGTGACTTATTGGACTTCCGACTTCCAATATAAAATTGAAGTTTGCTGCAATGTGCAACAGAATCTGATTAAATAGTACAAACTTATAACATGCGGATAAATTTCCATGATGAAGATCCATGTGCTATAATGAACCGTGATTTCCAGGTAAGAGTTGAAGGATCTGTGCAGAAAGTTTCTGATGAGGAATCAGAATAATGCTTTCACAGTCGTCCTCAAGGAATTCAAATTGGAGCAATAGTTATCAAGCAGGTCTGTGACTTGACATTCTGTTATGTACTGGAAACATGGATGATAGGTCTATGAAATTTTTTTCCCTGTTCCATTAGCATTTAGCAATAAAAATCATAGGTTTTGAGGAAAAAAATTTAAGGATCATTTTCTTGCTTCAGAATACAATAGTTCCCGGACGGTATGTACTGCATCAGCAATGCAAAGAACTAGAAGAAAAATACTCTGATGGTTAAGTTGTCTGATTTTCAATGTTTGACCTGATAATTTGGTTTGAGCCAATATTATTCTAGACGCGGTGGTGCTTGAGGTTATCGGCTTTTTCCGTGATTTCTTTCCAAACTAAGTGCTTGTTCCATAATTTTATTTACTTTCTATCTTAGTCATGATCTAAAACCTGCATCTATTTTGTTCACCCTAAAAAAAATGACCAGCAATATTCCAATGGGAGGAAATCAGAACAAAAAAAAAGAAAAATTCCTTACATTGTGGAGGATGGCGACTTCATCCAGAGCGTTTTGAGTTTTGGCAAGGACAGCTCTCCCGTTTGCATGATAGCTAGGTTGTATACTTCCATTGGCTTGCCACAATAATTAGGCTGTAAATTATGAATGGGTGGAGGATTTTATAAAAAATCTATCCCAAATTCAAACCATTCTATATTGGATTCAAATAGAATCAGATTAGTAACATGGACCATTTTGTCTAGATACATATTTGGATAAATGCTATTTACATGATGAGCTGATAATTGGGTCCATTCCATGGTAGCTTACAGAGAACAATGCTTTCAATATTCAATTTATACAAATTAAATCACCTTGAGCAGTGGATTTTCACTAGAGCTACATCTGACTTCAAAATATCTTCCTTCCTTCATATCAGATGCCTAGCTTACCTTGGAAATAAAGTACATGATTCCATAAACAGGAAAAGAATTTAAAATTGTGATTAAAATTCAAATGAAGGTTAGTCCAATTGATAATAAGTGTGCTGTTTTGGCAGGTCGGAATATCCCCTGAAGAGATCAATGGAAAGTGAGATTGGAGAATCGTTCGTTTGGCCCCTTGAGTAGTTTATTCAGCTTCTTCACTATGAAGTTCAGCACTGCGGTATTTTATCTTTGATTTCTATCTATATCTGGATAAGCATCAATTGCATGCCAATTGCAGTATTGGCGGCATTCTAAGGTGATCAACTTCAGAAATACCGAAATATAGACCCCAAATTTGATTGGGGTGGAAGACATAAATGCAAGGCATCGATCGGTTCTCTTACATGTGAGTCATGACCTGGGAACATACATTTTTCGAATGTGAAACACTAGCGTAGCAAATTTGCCTTAAATTCATTAATGTTCTTACTTCTTACCTATTGCTTCAACCATTATATGTAGACTATATTTGTTTGCAAATAACTTTTAACTTTTTCTCTGTTACTACATTCATTTCATTGCCCTTTTTAATTGCAAATTATAACCTATTCGGTCAAAGCCTTGCCTTTATAGACATCACTTGTTTGGCATATTTACTAAACAATTCCTGTCCAATCTTCCCCTTTGATATTGCATTCTTCACAAAAGAACATCATTATTATTCAATTAACATATTTGACAGTTTAGCCTTAAACAATGTCTTACAAAATAAAGTCATGTTGGAGCACTATATAAACCTTTTCTTTTATCCCCTTAAGCTTCTTAGGGTGGACAGATTGTCCGAGCATGAGATCATAGAATTTCTAGGATAGCCGTTTGTAAACATCTTACCAGGAATCATATGCGTAAGCTATCCAATCAACACGACCGCTCTTTTTACCGGCTTGGAAGCAATAGCATGCAATTGCAAAGGACAAGGACCTCTGAATGACTCGCTCAATAGCTGGAAATACAACAATAAGGTCTTCGTGACAGTATTGATGGTAAGTTCACTTTATATAAGTGTATATTAAACTTTCCTTGTTAATATTCTGATTTTCATTATTGTGAAACTGAGGTGTTTAACAGTTGATAACCAATGGAGGAATACCCATTGTTGTAATCATGCAGTTTGTTGTTTTGTGCCATTGGAAAAGTCTCAATCTGAGGGAGTTGTGTATTGTTTCCTTTCGGTATACTTAGGCAGCCTTTTTAAAGGACGAAGGCCCCATCTGCTTCTTTATTTCATGTCAAATTAATTCTGATTTATTCTAAGCTTGGGAGATTTTCTTTTGTGGATGCTTTCTTTTGATATTAAATTTTGGTTAGGTTGAAAACTGAAAGGGAGGGTATGGTAATGGCGATTCAGACCAAAATTGAGGGCTCCACCATTAAAAATCAGTGGCCCCCTTACTTTTTCAAGGTTCTTTTGACCAGCTTAAGCTGAAACCTAACACCATACTTTCGAGTTCTTATGAAAGGCCAAATTGACTGGGATTACCCCACTCTTCTTTTTCTCAAAGGTCAAGTTTCCTATATATACATGTACTTTTCTCTTTTTCCAACGTAAAAGCGTATAGATGTATTTTTCATATACTATGTTATATATATATATATTAGTTCGGTTTAAATTTTTTTATTTGAGTTTAATTTTAATTTGATTTAGTTTTTTGATTTATCTTATTTAATAAGTTTATTTTATCATTTAAAAATATTAATATTTTTATATATTATAATTAAATTTAAATAAAATTATTTTTAATTAAATAATAATTTAAATTAAATTAAATCAATTTAAATTATACAATTTTATGTTAAATCAAACCTAGTTTAAGTTAAATCCGTCGGATTGGATTGATTGCCAACCCTTTGAGCA
>JBBYHM010000019.1:19889543-19905404 GCA_038381775.1 Adansonia rubrostipa | reverse complement strand
ATTAAGCCCTAAAGTTTTCAATATTATTCGTAACATATCTCTTTCTTCACTTGGGAGTTGGTGGGCTTTGACTAAAGATAACATTAGAACTTCATTCCATATGGCATCCCTTCTAGATTCTTTGTCATAATGGTATTTAAAATAATTTAAATTTATATAAATTTAAATATATAAATAATTTATATTATAAATTTTAAGATATATAAATATATTCATTTCGTATTTTTTTTTATTTTGTGTCTAATATAAACAGATCTAATCTCTCTTTTGGTAACCCTCTCTGAAGATGCAAATTGGTTTTTTATGTGCCACGCTTTAAATTAAAGCAAACCCAAGTCTTATGAGAATATCCCGATTCGAATTCAATTTTTTTTTTGAAACATTTAATTCTTTAAGTTTGTATTTTCTTTAATACAGTATCCAATCCATTAAATTTAAATTCAAATTCCAATATTACAATTCCATTGTCTTTATATCCGAACTATAATTTTTTTTGTAAAAAAAAAAAAAAAAAAAACTCATTGTTCCAACTTTTCACTCCAATACCCAGTAACTTTGCATTACAAAATATATGGCATTAAACAAATATATATATATATATATATATATATATATATATGAGCATTGTTGAAAAACGGAACAAACTAATTCAATCGAGAACCGTTGCTTAGTTCAGGACGGTATATGTTATAAGATCAAAAGTCTACAAAATTAGTAAAAATTTGTTGAACCAATAAGAAATCAGTTAAAAATTAGGAAAAACTCAAAAAAAAATGGATTTGTATTTATTTTAATATTTTATTTAATGAGATTTGAATCTTTAATCCATTAGGTCTCTATAAAAGATCTACCATTTAGTTAAAAGCATATTATTTTTTAAACTATTTGTTATCTAATATTTATTTAATATTTAAAATTTTTTAATTAAATAATCTAATTAAATTAATTCAATCAATCAAATTGATTAAATCGATACTCCAAAAGTCTTAACCATTTAACTTCCAACTTTTTTTTATCAAAGGTGTTAATTGATATAACTTTTATTGATTCCCGATGTATGGAAAAAATTAAAAAAAAAAACACTTTATATAATAATCTTTAAAATGTCTAATAATATCCATTACCAAAAGTCTTTAAAAAACTATTATTATTTAAAAAATTGCATTTAAAGTATATTTTTATGAAATTTAAAAATAAGATTTCATTAACAAATGCATTAAAGGTATTTTTTTTTTTTAAGTTATTATATTTAGTAAAACTTTCATCTAATATATTGAAAATAATGAAAGAAATTTATAAATTATTTAATTTAATATAATATTATTATATAAATAATATATTAACTAATCTTAAAGATTATTATATGATTACTTGTTAGCAAAGCCCTTAAAAATATTACATATATATATATATATTTAAATATTACCATGATCAATAAAATTGAGATTGATTATATTTTTTAAATAAAAAATATATTATACTATATGATAGTTTAATGCATAAATATTACACATAATTCAGCATAATTTTGGTTGCACAATAATAATAATAATAATAATAATAAAGTTAGTTAATTAATGAATGTATTCCACCTTCCATACCGTACACGTGGGCCAGACATTGAATTGATCTGTGGTGGGTATCCACCAATCAGTTGAAAAGCACCCTAACTTTTCTCGCTGCAAAATGATAGTTAAGTATTATTATTATTATTATTATAAGTCATAAAAATGAACGAATTTTTTTAATTTGACTTTTGAAATAAATAATAAAGATTGGTTAAAATTTTTTAATTTTATTTTTTAATAAAATTTTTAATTAAGTTAATATTACAAATTAAGTAACGTCGAATTCAGTTGAGTTTTATATTAATAGAGATAATATATTAGAATTTGCAACACTTGCATGGGGAGTGTTTAGGAAATAAATAATAAATTAAAAATTTTTATTAGATGTGGGTAGTTTTTTAATTTAAAAAATATATGTAAAGATAAATTAAAAGATTAAAATATTCCTAATTTTATTTTATTGTATCATTTTTATTTTGATTTTTAAATGATTTTATTATTTAAGTCGGTATCACTTGACTTATAATATCAACTCAGTCACTCCCATTATATATAATATAATTATAAAGGCAATCTCTTATAGAAAAGAATAATTAATATATTTCTATTAAATTTTATAAAAATAATAATGCGTTAAATATAAAATTTTGATTAGAATAATATTTAACCATCCAGATCTTTATAATATTACCTTTAGAGTTTCATTTATATATATATATATATATATATTCTTTTTTTCTTTTTTATTATCAAAATCAAAATCATCTAATTACGAATTTTATTTTTCTTAAATTTATTGTACAATTTACTTGAGAAATCAAGTCAAAATTGGAACTCATGAGTAGACACGTTCATAAGCCAAGTCATAATTTATTTATTTTTTTCAAATTTCTTATTTAGGCGCGGTCCGATATATAAGCTTATTTTATTATTTAAAAAATTAAGATATTATTTTTATATTAATATTTATATATTATAATTAAATTTAAATAAAAATTATTTTTATTAAATAAATATTAATTTGAACCAAGTCGAGTTGGCTTGAATCATTAAATCTCATACTCAAATCTAATTCAATACGAACAGACTATCTACCTTTTGAACAAGCCTATTTGAAAATACCTAATTTCGATAAATAAATGAAAACCATTCAATCCAACCTATCCAATTAAATGAAAGTCTCATTGTCAAATGATGGATTCAGATAAGAAGATATGTAAAGTTGGAGTAGGAGAAATAGGTACATCAAAAGGGGACATTTTCAAATGAATTGCAATGGCTTAGTGTTTGGCAAAATCTTAGAACTAACCTAATGTAAAGTCATTACCACTGTTTTCTTGCCTTTCCTTGGAGACAAGGATGGATGGGTGTATTGGTTGCTCGAAAAGAAAAAAACCCCCAGAGCATGATTTAAAGGAAGGAAAAACAAAAGCAGCCGTATACCCTTGCATTGGCATTCGAATGGCATCCCTTTGGCAATGGTCTTCCTAATAACTATTCACCCCGGATGCCAGAAGGGAATGGATAAGTTGAGCCAATTAAGTACGAAACTCAAATTGAAGGGTAATGAATAAATATCTATGATTTTTAAAATATTTAAATTCGTTTAATTTATTTGATATCTAAATCTGTTTATTATTTACTTATTATCCGAATTCGCATTCTATTTAAATGTCAATATCTTTGGGATATCCAAATTCACTGAATATTTCAATTTATTAAATTGATTTTTTTTAAGATAAAAACATAAAATTAAATAACTAAACGTATATCGAATTCAAATATCCAAATTCATTATATTTATAAATGAAGGCAGATTCGGATATCTAATACTAGAACCAAAAACAAAGTGAATTCGAATAATTCAAGAATTCATGTCCAAATCTATATTACGAATAATAAATCTAATATCCAATTCGTAGTATCCAAATATATATACAAGCAAAAATCAAATAATATCATATATACAATTTTTAAGCATACATCGCTATCCACCAAACCAAAGATCTTCCTGTAGAGCACATGCAATAATGCAAATTCTTATCCTTATGGCTCTGCCAAGAGGCAATGCCATGGGAGATGACCCAAAAGACAGGAATGAGTTGTAAGAGAGAGAAAGGCAACCATTTTCCAATTAGCATTGAAAATATTAGAGGTTTGGTCCACTAAGCTATACTCCTACAAATGGATAAACAAGAAAGAAAAGCCAAAGCTTTGCTTCCCGTCACTTAAAAATTCAATTGCAATGTCAGATCCCACTTTGATTATAAATAAGTTTGCTTTTTCTATCAAATGATTGATCCCATCCTCAATATAGGAAAATCTTCAATTCAAATCAGAGCAACACAACCACTGTCATCCAGAAGCTAAATCAGCAAAGCCATAAGCTCAAACATCATTGCTCTAATTTTTTATTTTTTTTTAAATATTCATATTAGATAATGTGTTCAATATACTTTTGAATATGAGTATACGATAATGACCCTAAAAAAAACCCTTCAAATATATTCAAAAATTTATAAAAAAAATTAAACATAATCGTATCGAACACGTAACAGTATCTGACTCTCACACATGAGTCCGAATAATATAACGAATAATATAACATCAAATGGCTGCATCTCCATTAAATTTTCATGAACTCAAGGTACAACAGCCCCAAACTCTAAAAGGATATGAGCAATTTTATTTGCACCATCCAGCCTTCCAAGTATTGGGATTCTCATGGTTGGAAAGATGGAAATCCCCACATGGTGGAGACTGGGGAGGGTCCTGCAAATATGTACTTAATATAACACTTTCCACACATAATTAATGAGCTTTCCTGTCAATTTGATCATTCAACATTCCAAAGGGAGAAATGGGAAAAAAAACTTAAAACAAATAATTAAAAGGGAAAGAGAATCTTGCTAAAGTCTATAGTCCATGGATCTGCATATTTGGCATTTATTACCCTCCCTCACAGTGCTAACAATGTAACAATAATAAATTCAACAGTCAGACGCTTACCACAACACATTTGAAAATAAACATGGAGATGAGATAAAGAAGTGCATTACTGGGATTTTAGTTCTCACAAGGCTAAAACTTGAAAAGTACAATTTTGATCTAAAAAGGCTTAGACTATCTTTTAGAGAGTGGAGAAATGCTTCTGCCTTATGATTCTTAGTAAGATTCTTCAACAATCATCTCATCTCTTCATCAAAGGATAAAGCAATTTGGCCGAAAAATGCATATATCATTGCCCCTCCATATAGCTTGATAACGCTCCTCCCTTCTTTTCTGGCCAACTTAGATTATGATAAAATGAATATGAAAAAGAAAAGAAACATAAAAATTAAATGAGTATTGCTAGAACAACATCCAGTGCTCCGATAACTTACAAAGGCACCCTTTTTCTGCACTAGTCCCCCTTATTAAAATTGTCCCTCACTCGGGGTCTGCTTTCAATGCCAATGTAACAGCCCAAGCCTGAAGCAGAAGTTATTTACTTTGCTTGACCGGGACTGCTGGGACCTTGAAGCGGGTTATTTGAAAGGTGCCCACCATATCAAAATTCCATGTGAAACAGTTTAAGCGTTCTCGGTATCCACCTTGAAAACAATTGAAACAGATTCTTTCACCACATTTGCCTACAAGATGGTGACGAATTTCGGTGCGTCGATTCTTGGCCCTTCAAGAGACCGATACATGTATAATGTTTCAACAAAGTTATCCATCTCCTCTTCATCGGCAGACCTAATCGCTTCAACCACTAGGTGAGGCCTAGCATGAGCAATCTCCTGGCAACCTTGGCGAGTTAGTCTACATGAGGACATCCAAAGGAACCTCATGTTGTAGTAGTGATGCAAACCAGAACACAAAGCTGCATCTCCAAATGGGCTATCTCTAATCTCAAGCTTCTGTAATTGTGGACAGCCTTCAAGCACATATTTCAGCCCCGTGTCACTATCTCCAGCAAAAGCCACCGACAATGTGCGTACCAATTTCCCATATTTTCCAATATAGTAGAAAGCTTTATCTGTCAGTAGACCAGATACAGCTAGACGAGTAAGCATCTTACAATTCATAACAATTGCTCCAAAACCATCATCCATAGGTTCTCCAGTCACATGATCAGGCCTGTGGCGCCCCATTATGCATAGCCGGAAAGCAACAAGATCTGGACAGTTCTTGGACATTGCTATGACAGCTGCATTAGTCATCCGCTGGCAGAAATACAGAATAGATTGCAATTTCCGGCAACCCTCAGAGATAGCTTGGAGGCCCACTTCAGAAACAGGGCCATCACTATCCTCCCGCGCATCGATAGGAAAAACCCGAAGTTCACGTAATTCCTTGCATGTTGCAGCAACTGCTTGAAGTCCTTCATCACATATTGAATCAAGGACCTGCATAACGAAAGCTGAGGTAAGCTTCAAAGCCCTAATTTCTTCAGAAGGCTCATAGATCACAATAATGAAAACATACCCAGAAAACCTGGAGCTTTTGACAGTTGCTTATAACTGGCTTAAGCTGTTCAGCGGTGATGTTGGCATAGCTGAAATTCAGAGACGTTAGATTTGCACAAACAGGGTAAATGGCAGACAGATAATCTGGAATTATTTCCCTAAACCCAGAGAGACAAGTTAAGAATCTGCAGGCAGCAAAAGCGGTTACATAATCTGGTTCTTGATCTCCTTGCCTTGCAACCTCCAATGGGCTAAACGACCCTGTCCCAAGGTGTGTGAGCTGTGGAGCTCGAATAATAAGGCGATATAACTGCCCTATTGAAACATATCGATTTAGCCTAAGCTTCTTAAGTGAAGGAGATCTAGCAACCAGCCTTTCCAATGCTTCAAAATTTATCGGACATTCCACACAATCAAATATCAATGACTCAAGCTGCGATTCACCCTCGGGAAAACAGGATATCCAATCTGTCTCATCATCTGTAACCTCGGATTCAATCAGATCAAGAACCCTCAACTGCCTGCAATTATAGAAATAACATCAGTCAACTACCCAGATAATTCCATTCCCGAACACCCTTTTTTCCCTTTTATCCATGGAATATTACAACACATTAATTAAACTCAAACATTTTCAAATCTCAATCATACCCAGATCAAGGAAAACCATAACAGATCCAAAAACATCCAATCTTAAAAAAAAAAAGGAAAAAAAAGAACCTTCAGATCAAACCAAAATCTCAGAAAAGCTAAAAACTTTTCCTAACTCATAGCAAAAAAACCAATAACCATTACTCTTCAACACCTTAGACAGATCTAATCAGCCACATATTTATAAATATATATACATATATATATATAGCATTATTGTCAGCAAAAATAATGATAAAGAACAACACCTGCACTTGTTAACAAAAATAGCAAGGCCACTAGTTCCAAACCCATCACAGCAAACGAGAACGAGCTCCTTAAACCCTGAAAACGTCTCGGCTAGCATTGCCAGATCATCGTCCGTCAAGGACATGCGCTTCAGGTAAACTTTCTCAAGCCAAGGGTAAGCCTTGGCCATCGCCATCACCCAAGGATTGAAGTGCGCCCCCCAGTCGGCGGGCATCAGGTTAAAATCGGCGAACCTCGGCCTCCCTTTCAGGTGAAGAGCCCTCACCCTGGTGAACCTGGCCGTGGCCCGACCCGGCGCCACCGCATAGCAGTTCCCTATGAACAGCTCGGATCGCGTCAGCGCCTCGACCCGGTACCACGACTTGCACACCAATGAGGCGGCGTTCCGGTCCCGCCTCGACGTCAGGAAGTGGAGCACGTTTTCCAACACATTCTCCAGAACCTGGTCCAGATACGGACACTTGAACTCCGGATGCCCCGACCCAGACCCGGTACAGTTACAGTGTCGTGCCTTACTGGAACTAAACTCAAGATCTGACGGCCTAGATAGCTGCCTTTCGTCGTCCTCAGACATTCGCTCCGCCCTGTTATGCCGCATGAGAGGCAACAAAAGGAAGAGAAGAAAGGCGAGTTGGTACCATACGCCCAGTGATCTAATGGGGGCGATTATCTTCCTTTTCTTTTCTTTTCTGTGATTTGGGTTTCGATTTTCTTATTGATGCGATTGAGATTCGAGTCTCTCAGATCATGGGAACATCAAACATGGATTAAATGTAAAGGAAATGAGTGAAAGCAATACTGTATTTCTGAAGTTCTCTGTTTTGGGTGTTTTGGTAAGAGAGGAAAGAAGAGCGAGGGAGAGCAGTAGAAACTGTCAAAGGAACGGAAAGATGGGATAGAGAGAGAGAGAGAGAGAGAGACGGGGGGAAAGATAAGTAACATATTTTCATTGGTGAGAGATAAATATATATTTTTTATGATTGAATTTAATAATATATATTTTATATTTATATATTAAAAAATATTATATATTTATATAAATTTTAATATTTTAATAATTAATATTATATAATTTTTGAAATATATTTATATTATTTATTTAAAATTTTATTCGTATTATATTTATATAATAATATTTAAAGTTATTAAATTTATTTATATTTTTTGTATGTTATAATTTTTTTAAATATTAATATTTTAAATATTAATGATGTATAAATTTATATATTAATGATATTTATTAAAAATATATAATTATTATCTTTTTTTTAATATTTTAGAATTTCATATTTATATGAATAAAGTGTATAATTTTGTATATTAATAATATATTAAATATAAATTTTATATAAATTTTAATAAAATAATAATTTATATATATTAATATTATATTAATATTATTTTCATATAATATACCTATTTTATATGATATTTTAATTTTTTTTACTGTATTTATAGCCTATAATTATTTAGGAAAGTGAATACTGGTAAGTTCTTTCTAGATTCTGAGCATTGGGATTCCACATGCCTCCTCTTTCTCTTTCATCTGCAATATCCAAAGGCTCCCAACACTTCCCCTCCATTATTTGGGTTTTTTTTTTTTTTTTAAACAAGCTTTTTTGCCTTTTTATTTCTTTCTATTTTTATTATTATTTTTTGTTACAGAAAGGAATAATATTTTTTAAACATTTTGATATTAAAAAGTAATATTTATAATTATGTATTTGAATCATTATAGGCTTTTTTAATCAATAATTCTTTTTTTACCAAACAAATTCAAGTATAAGTCCCATATGTCCTACGAAAATGGTTTTAAAGTCTCCAATCAATGTATAATTAAAGGGATGTTAACTAAAAAACTCATAACAAAGCTTAGACCACAGGTGTTTATAGATTGGGTTTTTGTCTATAAATTTTTATTTTTTTATTTAGGTTTAAGTTGGATCGTTTTAAAAATTTTATCACTGTTTAAAATAATATAAAAATAAAAAATTATTTTTATATTAATATTTATAATTAAATTTAAATAAATATAATTTTTATTATTAAATAGTGATTTATATTGAAACAAGTTTGCATGAATTAAAAAAAATCTTATATAAATTCGATTCAATATGAATTGAGCCGATCAACCCACTCGACCGTAGACTTGGGCTTCAAATTATTCATCTAATTTGAAAATTTGTGGGGGAAGGCAAAGGCTAATAGGGTTGACCCCGATTACAAAAAATAATATTTAGATCTAGTTTTGATTAGGTTGAGTGAATTATTCCACTTTTGAATAGGTTCAGTAGCAAAGAAGTATATTTGTTCTTATAAAAATAAAAAAAAATCAATGATATTAATAAATAAACCTTTTTAGATCAAATCAAACCCCGGCTCAATTTTTTTTTCCTTAATTAAGTTTGACCTTGCATGTAAGCTTATTTTATTGTTTAAAATATTAAAAAAAGTATTTTTATATTAGTATATATAAATTTTATAATTAAAATTAAATAAAAAATCTTATTAAATGAATAGTGATTTTAGTTTACCTAAATTGAAAAAAAAAATCCTTGTTCAAACTTGATCTAGTCCAAATCGGAAGAGTCACCTAATGTTTAGACAAATCTATTAATACGATAATCCTAACAAAAAGGGTTTAATCAAAAGTTATTTTGCTGATATTTTTAAAAATTAATAATATAATATTAGATATACAATAATTAATATTTTATTATTTTTAAAGTATTTGTAAACATATTAATATATAATATTATTAAAAAATATTCTTAAATTAAAATCCAATATTAACAAAATCTACTAATAAATAAAAAGAAAAAAAATGTGAGAGTGGATGAAATTAAAATCTAATCCTATCTTTTCCTTTTGGTGTTTGTTGAGGTTAGCATCATTTGTCCTCAAACACTTATGGATCAAATCTTTTGTCCATTTGCCTTTATTTTTTCCTAATTTTTTTTTCTTCACTTATTAGGTATTTTTTTTAATCATTATCAAACTTTTTAATAAAATCTTTTTTATTTTTACTTGTTATATATATTACCTAAAAGAAGGAAAAAAGAGGGTTTTTTTTTTTTACTATAGTTCTTTTTGTTTAATTTTAACATCTTAATTTGACTATAAATGTTGCAACATTCTTCCCCTCTTTTGTCATGAATTATGGTTCACTTATTTAATTATTTATTGAAATGACAGAAGCTATGCCCTACCAAAAAGGAAAAAAATTTGAAGCAAACAGAAAAGTATAAATGAATATGATAAAACCAAACAAACCCCACATCTTTAAAAACTAATAATATCGTATTATATAAATACGATATAAATAAATAATTAAAATATAATATAAATTTATAAATTTATAAAAATTTATATAATATAAATTATTATTATTAAAATTTATATAAATATTTAATATTTTAAATATAATTATTATAATATAAAAATATATAAGTTGAATTATTTTTTTTTTTACTTTTGAGTTTGATTTTGACATGTGTAATATTGCAGATTCCTTTTCAGGTCGAGATCTGCTTTCTATATCTTGGAATCCATTGGTTAATTGACTATTATGCTTCAATTTTTTGACTCAAAACAATAATATGAACAACAAAAACAATAATAATAATAATAATAATAATAATAATAATAATAAACAATCATATTACAAAGTAGATTACTGTTTAGAAACAACCGAAGATGTTAAGATTTTAATTTCATATTTGTTGAATAAATCAATTAATTAAATCTCGTATTTTATCTTAAATTTAGATTTTGTATTTTTGTTTATATTTTAATTTTAAACATTAATTTTTTTAATTTTTATTCAAATATTTTTATTCGTTTTACGGTTTAAAATTAATCTCACTCGAGAATTATAGTTGCCTTTTTCTAACTATGCGATTGCATAAACTAAAACTTTGATTCTTTTTCGTGAATATGAATGTGAATTATCATTCATGCTACACCTATTTAAGTTAAATGCACGTATTTTAATTCAATGAATAATAGAAAAGCTAAGAATTTGAGATTTAAGATTTCAAGTTATTTCGAAGGTTTTTTTTTTCGGATTAATGACAAAAAATTATAATTTTCAAGTACTATATGGCATATATTATATCTGCCATTAATTTAGATTCTCTAGGTAGCTTCAACTTTTGTGAAGCATAGATTCCACTCAAAGAGGATGATGAACACTAAATAAGCGGTTGATAAGTTTAAGATATTATGAGAATTCAAACTTAGGCAAGCAATTGATGGACCATATAAATCTTGATGTGATCTTGTGTTGTATTGTTTCACTCCGTGGGGTATTTAACGACTCAGAATAATGATGGGTAATGCCAATTTAAATGTCCATAATTATTTGATTTGTTTTTTTGTAAATTTAGATATTATCGTTGGGGATTTAGATATTATAATTATTATTCACAATAATTTCGAGTACATAAGAATATGAATCCTTGGATATTTATTATCTAAAATTTTACTATTTTTACGAAAAATAAAATTGGATATCCAAATTCAGTATCCAAATCTACATTGCTTCTATGGATAATGGATTTGGATATCCGAATCCGTTATCCATTTATTTGTAAAATAAAAGAATTTTGTGCTTATGGGAAAAAAACGAACTTTGGCTTCCAAGGTTAGTTATATATTGAATTTAGATTTTTAACGAATTTAGATATTCGATAAATAATATTATTTAATTCAAATTCAGATAGAATAATACTGTACGGATTTAACATGGATAATAAATGATTTGAATTTTAAAGTATTTATGCAGATTTGGATTCAAATTCAAATATTACAGAAAAATATAGATATTCAATCTGCAATCATTCCTACGAAGGAAAGCAAAGCGCTTTTTTTTTTTGCTTGAAGGCTATTATAATTTAAAGATCATATTTTGGACTCGACTAAACATATACAAATATAAGTATTATTAATACTATGTTTAAGTTCGAATTAAATCTGATTTAATTTGACTCATGAAAATGTTAACATTAACCCTAAACAAAATTTGTTAAAAAATCCCAAGTGGACCAAAGGTCATGATAAATTCATTTCAATCAGGAGTTGATGTATACATGAAAGGCTTGCTTTTTTGTATGACATTTTGTCCACATAATTTTAAAGGTTTCTTAAAGCTTTTGATTCCGGTAAGCCAAAAAATAATTCTCTTTTGGGAAATAGCCTTTTTAGCTATGGTGGTAAAAGGAGGCCTATTTTCAATTAAAGGTGAGCACTAATATGTTTAAATCGATTTAACTAACGAAACAATTAAATTTAATTAATTTAATTTAATTTAATTTATTTGATTTTAAAATTAATTAATTAATTAATTAATTTTTAATTATTTGGTTAGTTTGATATGTTATCGATTTTTAAAATTAATAACAGAATAAGTCGAACTAAATGACTCTTTTAACTTTATTTTTAATTATATTTTACATAATATAAATAAAATATATTTATATAATTAATATATTTATACAATAATTTAAATTTATATAATATAATATAATATATCATTTATTTTATGTAATATAAAATAATTTTTATAATGTTATGTAAGTAATTTAATTTTTAAATAGTTAAAACTCAATTAAATCAATCGACTTAAGTCGTTCTCGATTTTTTTGGTTAATCAATTTAGTTCTATCAATGCTTCAAGTTTGTTTGATTTAATTAGTTTTTAAAATTTTAGAATCAAACCAACCGCGTGCTCACTCCTATGTTCATTGAAACAATGTGTTTGACGACAATTGTTGTCTTTAAGTTTAAAAAATGAGGAAGGTAGCATAAATTATGATGTGATACGAATAATATAAATGAAAATGACATAAATATACAACTATGTTGAAATTTATATAATACGAATTATTATATTTAAGTTTGTATAAAATAAATAATATTTTAAACAATATTATAGCACAAAAATAATTCAAGCATAGCACGAATATACGAATTAGTAATACTATGAAAATTTGCAGAGCCAATTTATAGAGCGATTGGAAACTGCATCACTTGTTTAAGGGTGTGCTCAGATCATATTAGGTTGAATTTGGGTCTGATATTTAATAATTTAATTTGATTTCAACTGATTGATCTAGATTTTTTTTCAATTTAAAAAGTATTTTTATTTAAATTTAATTAAAAATATAAATATTAATATAAAAATAATATTTTTAAATAGTAAAATGTAAGGATTAAAAGAAAATTGACCTTATGTGAAAGATCTAAAAAAATTAAGCCATGGTCTAATCTAACCACGAACATCTATCAAGACCTAGAGCCAAGGTTTTAACAATATGATCCCTAAAGATTCCATTAGTCTATTTTAGCTTGAGTACATGCTAAGTAGAGCCATCTAGATATTTTTCAACTAAAAAAGTATTTTTATTTAAATTTAATTAAAAATATAAATATGAATATAAATATAATATTTTTTAAATAGTAAAATAGTAAGGATTAAACGAAAATCGACCTTATATAAAAGATTTAAAAAAATTAAGCCGCGGTTTAATCCAACCATAAACATCTATCAAGAGCTAGAGCCAAGGTTTTAACAATATGATCCCTAAAGATTCCATTGCACTATTTTAGCTTGAGTATATGCTAAGTAGAGACATCGATAGATTAGGTCACATGTATAACCCGAGCTTTGGACAAAGTTCTTTTTTTTTTTTTCTAATCTTTACTAATTCATTTTATGGTATAAGATAAGAACCTGTGGCTGCCTCTCCCCAAGAGTATATATATACAGACTCAATCTTGATTCTCTTATGTGGACATAAGTGTGCCGTACTATTCATACCACATTTATTTCGGTTTTGGACAAAGTCCTAAGTAATTCATGTTAATCTAATCTAAATTATTATTTAATTATAAATTATTTTTATTTAAATAATTATAAACATACATAAGTATTAATAAAAAATAATTTTTTAATTTTTATTATTTTTAATAATATTTTAAATTTTTAGGTTAAATCGGGTCGGGCCCAATTTGAATTTGGTTGATTAATTATTCTTTCAGTGTCAACCCAAAAAAAAGTTGATTAAGCAACAA
Organism: Adansonia rubrostipa; assembly: GCA_038381775.1. Taxonomy (NCBI): domain Eukaryota; kingdom Viridiplantae; phylum Streptophyta; class Magnoliopsida; order Malvales; family Malvaceae; genus Adansonia; species Adansonia rubrostipa. The sequence goes on along the minus strand of JBBYHM010000019.1, from coordinate 19,891,411 downwards.
AATTTGGTTGAACTAAAGTTCTGGTTTTGAGCAAGTGCTGCACTATTTGAAAATTTATCTACCAATAAAGTTGTCTTTTAATAATTCACTACTGTTCAAAAACAACGTGACTCAAATAAATATTTAATTGTTTAATAATTATTTGAGTGACATTATCTCAATAAATTTTATTCAATTTAAATTATTTCAATGATTAAAGATAATTACTTAGTATATTAATAACTTTTTTGATAGTAAAAATTAATTTTAATTAGTTGCCCTAGATGGGTCTAATCTAATTTATGTATTTTTTTTGGCAAAATTATATCTAAGTAATTAGAAAAATTTTAAAAATAATAATAAAATTTTTTTTTAAGTGAAAGATAATATTTTTGTGTGATTGACACAAAATTGTTTTTATATTATCAATCTACCGATAATCATTCTAATTTATATCTTTATTAATTCACCTGAAGGGACATTGACATATCTAAATCTTTTCGAATTCGTAACGTCTGTCATCAACATTATGATTTAATTTTTTTTCATTAGGGAATTAGAAATTGAGATATACAATAAAGAAAAATCATTTTTTAAAGATAGAGGAAGTATTATAAATATTAAAAAATAAATTTTAAATTTATCAATATTATCTTCTAAATATTGATACATTAACTAATTACGTTAAATTTTGAATAGACTTACCTATAATCTATATTATTTCTCAACTCAAATTTAATCCAACCCAAATCTTAAACAAAAATATTTTTTAAACCATTGTCCGGAACACCTCTAACTCTGGGTACGGATGAGAAAGTAGTTACCTTCCGATGCGCAAAGACAAAGAGTGATTTCCATGGCAATTTAACCAGAGGGATTTATTTTGAGTGCTTGGGCTCTAGTTATGGGCCTAAAGGAAAAAAAAAATGAAAATCAAGATCCAACCTGCTCAACGACCATGCCGGATATTACTATGTTGTCGTTAGGTCTTGTGCTCAACGGCCTCAAATTCAAAATAATTAATATATCATTTAATATTTATATTATAATTTGATTTATAATTTAATATTTAAAAAATTATAATTAAATATTTAGATTATATTTTTGTTTCAATGTTAGTCCAAAATCAGAGCAGTGATGATGTGATATTTTTCTATCTAATAACATTGTCATTTGTTACTTTGCTTATATGTTGACAATATTATATTAATATTTTTAAAAATTTTAAAAATAAATAAAAAATAAAAAAATTTTAATTATTGATGTGATATTACTGATATGTTAGTGATTTTATTATTCTAAAAAAAATTATATGATTACCATTACAACCTTAAACTAAAGTATATAACGAACATACACCCGATATCATTCCTGCCAAATGGGATATTAACCCAATTCAAAAGCTCAAGACAATATAGAAACAACAAAACTAACGGCACCAAAAATTTAAACTTCAAAATCGAACTCCCCAATGTCCAAAACTAATCAACTGTTGAAAATTCCTTCACGATTTTGACCCCTCCCCTCCAGATATCAGCTTTATTACCTGATCGAAACCCAGAGAAAATCATGAGCCAGTCCACAAGTTCCAATAACTCCATTTCCTTTAGTTTACACTAAATTGGAATTTTGAAGATCTTTTCAATTCTATCCGCATTTAAGCCTTTTTTTTTTTTCATTTTTGAGCAGGTAAGATGTATACAGTGAAAAATGTGTTAGGAAAATTGGGGTAAGAAAGCGGTGGAGGATACTAAGAAAGCGAAAGAGATAGCTGGGAACATGTGGAAACACTTCTCGTTTAATAACTATTGATTGGAAATTCGAGGCTTAAACTTTGTCCCAAACTTGATTCAATTATATTTTTAGAGTTGGCACTCAATTTGAAATAA
>JBBYHM010000019.1:19855058-19870144 GCA_038381775.1 Adansonia rubrostipa | reverse complement strand
GAAAAGATAAAACATAAAGAAATGGCGTCAATTAATGGACTTACTTCATTTCATTTTTCTTTTAAACTATTTTTTTTTTGTATGATTAAAGGACTTATTCTTATGCAAATGCGTTTTACACAAGTCAACTAAATCTGATTAATTCCCTTTTGTGTTTTCTAAGTTCCAACATAAACCAAAGAATACAAAATTTAAACTCAAAATTTAATTTAATTAATTCATAAAATTTTATTTTAAAAATAGTATCTAATAAATACGAATTCGAATCCACATTGGTTATTCCCTTTCCTATTTTAAGCTGCTGCTTTCCTTATATATATGAAAGCAAAGAATATGTACGGAACAATTTTCACATATTAAAATAAATCTGGAATTTTTTTTAATAATTATTCCTAGCGCAACACAATCTGGAATCTGAGATATTTTTTTGAGTATTGGAAAGTCTAGCTAGGATTTGACCTAAACAAATCTGTTGAGGAACTTTAGCCTTTTTTTTCTTTTTTGAATTAATACCTCTTTGTCGAGTTAGCTTAGCTCTTATATGATATATCAGTGAAAGCATCCTGGTGAAAAATACCTGGCAAATTCTATTGCGTTTTGAAGTAACTTTCCACTTACTAATGCATTACTCAAATATCCAATATCGTTACAAGAATTTTTAAACCATCCACCAAATTGTAAATGTATCCACGATTTTCTATCAGTCCAACACTTTCTTCCAAATTACACTGATTTTTTTCTGTTTGGAACGAGAGAAAAATAAAAACATGTAGTATAGCACTAATGGAAGTAGTAAACATAACGACACTTTCCTGGCACAGACCTAGTTTGATTCCCCCTCTCAATTGGGTTCATTCATTGAACCCAACAATATATTTATCGATAAATTTTCTTTTTTTTGGGAACCGAAAAATTCCCCACAAGAAAACAAAACCATAACCATCGATCTCTGTAGATTCATCTTCAGACAAGCATTTTTTTCTTTTTTAACTTGAAACCTCATCCAAAAGTTTGTATCTTCGCACCTTGTTTCTGAATACATGTCTTGTAATGTGCCCACCATTTGATAGCTCTTCTAACTTTGTTGTCCTAAACTTCTGTTGTAAACGATCTTTGGTTGTGATCCTTTTTCGTGTCGAGCTTGGCGGTTTCTCCGGGGACTTTGGTTTGTTGATGATGGAGTACTTCACGAGTGGCAACTTTGAATTATTGTTTCTTTGGCTGCCTTTGAAGCCATCAACTCCATGGTTATCACCCTTATTTTTCTTGTTCTTGCCATCGTCTTGGCAGTTGTCTTTACACGATGCTGAAGAATTAGAAGAATTCTGAGACTTCTCCTTTGAATTAACCTTTTGATTCAAACACCAATTACAAACTTTATATGACTCGGCTTTTGGATACAGATTGCTACAGTATCTGCCCAAAAAAAAAAAACATATATGATGATCTTGGCTCGTTATCTCTCCCATGAAAGAAATGTCTTCAAAAGAAAAAAAATAGACGAAAAGAAAAACCCTAAATCATGATCAATGAAAACAAACCCCCAGAAAGAAAAATTACCTGTGTTCATATCTGAAATGGCAGACTTTGCATTGGAAAAGCTCATGAGTTAGACCAGAATCTCCACACATGCAACACTCGATGAGGCTCGATGATTGCTGTGATATTGGTTCATTCTCTTCCTTGTCTGCGGTCATTTTTTTTTTTTTTTTTGCTTCATACGAGAGAGAGAGAGAATACATGATTTTAAGGGGTAAGACTTAAGTGTAAGACAGACGTCCACACAAAGGAAATGAAAAAATAAAAATAAAAATAAAAAACAAGTTTTGATGTGTTTTTGTTGCAATAATACATTAATGAGCATAGGATATATTACTTTTTGATGTCGCGCGTGTGAAAAGTAAACTAATTATAAAGGATTTTGTTAAAGGTGCAAGTTAATTAAATTACTATTTATGGTTATATTTTCTGTGAAATATAATAATTAATAGTAAATTTGATGAATTTTAATATATTGAAAATAATAATTTAATTTCAACAGACATTATGCAAAACCTAATATTATTATATATATTTTAATTTTCATAGTGTCTCTTTTAAGTTTGCCCAAAAAAGAATGTGTGACTGAGGTTTGAAGATTGCGTTCGGGGTCTTGGATATGTATATATGCTAGTAGTTTGATAGCAATATATTCTTTTCTATCAAGTCCTTGGAAAATTTGGTGTGCCTCAAAATTAATGCCAAGAAAGTCATCATCAAAGAAGGGTAGATGAAAGAAAAAGAAGTTTCGTTAGGGAAAAAAAGTAAATAAAAAATGGGCCATATATATATATATATATATATATATATATATTGTTGGTTCGAGGAGGCTGCCAACTTTAAAACAAATTAGGAGTGATGGTAAATTCTCTACCACATGAAGAAAAGAATCCCAAAAATGAAATTAAAAGAAAAAAAAAAAAAACCTAAATCATTACAAGGCAAAAGAAAAGAAAGGGTTGGGTTTTGTGGTTTTTAGGCAAAGAATCAATGGAGGGTAGTAAGCAAATTAAGATGGGTATGGAAACAGTCCATTTTGGAATCAAATTGGATAAAGGCATTTCTTTTGTCAATTGATTTTTTTTTTTTTTAAATCAAATGACATGTGATGGTTGCTTTGCTTATTTGACCAAATGTGCCATAAAAGAAAAGTATTCTAACAATGGTGTAGGGCACTGTAATTGGTAATTTTCTCTCAAATTGACAAGAGGTGATCTAGAGCTAAATAGCACTCATCTTATTAATTAGCATCTTGATCTTAGTATCTGATTACATAATTGATTCGTTGGTTGATTTATTTGTTCAATTTAATTCAATAATTTGTTATACGAATGTAACTTCTTTTGTAATTTTATAAAAAAAAATCAAAGAGTTTCCCAACTGTGAAGATAATTTTACAGATGCTTGTAAGGAAAATGTCTCATGATACATGTAAAATATTATATCTCATATTTTTACATACAAAGTTTGATTTATGATTTAGTATTTACAATATAACTGATGAAATAATATATTATTAAAGATTAGGTTCATAAAAAAAAAATTATTTATCATATCAATCCTAATATTAGAAACCGATTCAACATGATATACAAACTAAGAAATTTCTCAAATAATTATGGAAACATTTATTATAAAAGATTCTTTCATTTTAATTCATTTTCTCTATAAAAATCTGAAGGACCCAAAGTTTTCAACATGAAACTACTAAAATGATAGAAAAATACTAAAAACTCCCCGAGTGAAGTCAGTGTGGTACCGAAACACGTTGTGTCAGAGTGTCATCTGCTGCTATGTGAATATGTGTATCCTACAGTGCATATTTTTTAGAATTTTTATTTGCTAAAGGAAGCTTATGACGAAATCCATTTACCGTCTCGTTTTACTAAATTCAATCCAATGTACTCACAAACTATTTTGCAAAATAAAACCTTAGATCATGCAAGAATTTTCGGGAAACCCCACTTTCGTTTTAAGATTCTTTTTACATACATATATATATATATATATATCTCAATTAATGATTCTTCACTAAGACAACAACAGTACCAGGCTCCCGTCCCTTGTACAAAGTTAAGAAAGCCACTCGAACATGCGTTCTTTTAAAAAAGATTTTTCTTCCCTTATTTTAATTAGTATAAATGCATGTTCTGCGTTTGTACTAATACAAGAATCGAGCAGAGACAAGTTTTCTTTTATTAACAAATTGAACGCTGGATGAAAATAATATATTATAAAGACCTTAAAGGACGAGCATTTCCATTTTGAATACGACTAACACTTCTTTCTTTCTTTCTGGTCAAAGTAAAGAAGCCCATCTATTCAAGTCCGCTAATAATTTTTTTCGGGGTTTTCCACTAACAAACTTTTTTATCAGAACTCCAATATTCAAAAATCCATTAAATCCTGATTAATCTAAATCGAATCGAATTGGTTCACTAAAACTCTCTTAGTAATGATTTTTATTTATAAGATTCAAACTTAATCCTTTAATTAAGAGAAACAAATATCAAACTACTTAAACCAAACTCTGCCGATGCTAATAAATTTTCTTTATATAACCACTTTCCAATTTCCAATTTCCAATTTCCAATAAGGAAGGATGGAAAGTAGATATTTAAATTATAACAACAAGACGTAGGGATGAACTGGCCATTAGCCATTCGCATTTTCGATTAAAAAAGTAGTGTCCATCCCGAATTCAAGAAAAGAAAATAGAAGAGGTCATGGTGCCAGCAGCCATATCAAAATCATCATATAGTTCAGCCGAATTAGACCCCAGACTGCAAAAGATTATTATTTGTTTAACATTTACACCAATATTTGACACAAAGCATCCTCATTCCTCCACTATTTACACCAATATCTCCAAACAATGTACAAACCAACCAAATCAAATGTTGTTCTTCGGGATATAGCAGAAAGAAGAAATGGCTGGGGGGAAATTAAAGAAAGAAAGATCGATCGAACAACATCTTACGTTATTAAAAACTGATTTAGATGGCTTACAATTAATTAAGGGGATTCCTTCCTTAAATACTTTATTCAACCTTGTAAAACTTTTGTTTATGACATCGACAAATTCCCAAAACCTCCGCTTCTCCATCTTTTCCTTCATGATTTGCGCACTACTGTCTGCATGGTAAAACTCGAGGAAAATAATAACCAAAATATATATGAATATATATATATATATATATGATTGATGTAATCCAGATAATTTTCCCCAATTCAGTCAAGACATTCTCATTTTTCAAAATTTCACCGGATTCCAACCCAGGGTATAGTTTATCCAAGGACAAAACTAGGTTCAGTAATAGCCAAGAACTACAAAAGAAAGGAGAAAACAGGAAAGATGACAAGGAAATGAAATGGGTCACTGTTCATGAAAGTGGTAGCATCCACGCCATTTTTATACAGGTAACCAAACTTCAGCTGTCCAATGAAATTAATAGAAAATAGCCAATTTATGGTTCCCAATATTTTAAATCAACCAACAGCTCGTGTCAGTATGATGCCATGCAACGGTCTTTTTCACTGAATGTAAGCGTAATTTTGCCAAATATTCAGAGGTAAAGATACTTGAGGGAGAAAAAAAAAACACTCCACAATGAAAGAAAGGCTAGTACCTGCATATTTTTATAAGAGGACTAGCTCTGCGCACATTCAAATGGTTGCAAGGATCCTTCAGAAAATTCTTGCATCCGAAACCGCTCCAAAAGTTCAAAAGGCCTGCAAATAACACAAGGGGATTTGATTCAAGAAGCATGACTATAAGAATGAAGAAAAGAACCAAATACTTGTTTTTCAAATAATATTCAAAAAGAATGAACATGCCTAAATCAGAAGCCCCAAACTGTATCTAAATCAAGTCGAATAACTTAATTTCTACCTTCCTAGGCCTGTTCTTTCGAGAACAACTTTTTGATGGTCATGCAGTTTAAGCCAATATGTTATTGTAGTGGCATTTTCAACTTCCAAGAAACAATGTCCACGGGATGGTGAAATTTGCAAGACAAGATCTCCATAAATTTACATTTTTGATAAACATGCCATGTAAAATGAGAGATTTAGAATTCTACAAGCCAATTTGAACAATATCTTTTAGCTGAAAGCTCAGATTTGCGAAGTTAGTTCATTGTGCCTAATGCTACCCAGTGAACCTCCATCAAGTTCTGATGAGAAAGTCCTGCGAATCCCAATAGCCCAAATCATGCTTTCTGAAACTATTTCATTGTGACTAATACTACCCAGTGAACCTCAGTTAAATTCTGATGAAAAAGTCCTGCAAAAATCCCAAGAATCTAAGTCATTTTCAATAAATGCAAGTAAAAGTCAGACCACTTTTGAACATGATGCTTTGAACCATTATAGCACTGAATAATATCACGAGAAAACACTTATCGCACAGAGCAACCTAGAGTACAAAGAAATTAAACCAGAGTCTAAATAAATCATAGTTGAGACTTGTACCCTTATGAGAACTGAACAGACTATATACCTAGAGATAGAAAAGACAATTGACATTTGCCCAGCTGATGGCGCTACAGGATAAGGAAGGACTATTTATTTTGGGATGAGAAATTTTGCGGATAAAAAAAAAAATTGAAAGGAAGAATTTTCCTTAAGTTATTAAAACTATGCAATTTGTATTTCCACCAGTACACAAGAAAAGTTGCATGACAATTGGCGATTAGCATCAACTACCAGAATGATCAACCAGAACAAGACAAGAGAAACGGTGAAGGAAAGGTGAAAAAGGTGGCACATCCACGTTATGTCATCTAACGCATGTTCCACTTTAAAAACATTAAAGAAACACCATCCATTATCCTTACAGGAAAGCTTCATGATTACGACATAATTTGCGTTGATTACTTTCCATGGCCTCTAACACATTAGCAGTTTCTGGCCCCACTGGCCCACCAGCAACCACTGATGGAACAGCAGCAGTTGGAGTCCATAGCTACACCAAGGACCAACAAAAATTAGAAAAGTAATCTTGAATATTGCAGATAAATTGAACTCCTGCCATAATACTTGCTACTCACTTTAATTGTGTTGTCAATTCCACTAGTTGCCACAAAGCAATCAAATGGATGGCACTGAATACAATTTATAACTGCAGACGACAAGAAGAGATATTTTACAGCGAATAAGAAACCATATGGTGAAAGCCAAGCCCCCAATCTGCAAGGCAGGTCAGAGAGAGAGAGAAAGAGAGAGAGAGGAGAATTATTACCAGCATCATCTCCAAGAAGCATTTTTATCAATCTACCAGTCTGCTTTTCCCAAATAAACCACCTCCCATCATCACTGCCACTCGCAACATATTCACCTGTAGGAATCAGAGGATATCATGATAATAGTTTCACCGCTAGAATTGCAAGCAGACCAAATTCTTAGCAATCTGTGACAGTTTTTCAGTAATCAGAACTGGTTTCACAAACACTCGATGTTTGACAAACAAGAAATTCCACAATGAACAAGATGGATTAAAGGGTAAAAAACTCAGGTTTCCTGGGAATGTAGGGACACTTCATCTGGAAGCCCTTTTGTGTAGGGCAGCAGTCATTCCACATTGCCAAAGGAAAGACGTAGGAGTACAAACTTCCATGTTACAGATCAAATGTCCAGCAAGCAAAAAATGTCGTGGATTCAATGAAAGACTTCTAGAGCTTATCCATATACAACATGCACCAAAATGGTTGGGAAACTAGATTACTTTGACATGTGTGAACTGCATTAGATATATTGTCACATAGGAAAATTCTTTCTTTTTAATAGTCACTAATCAACCAGAAAATGCCATAAACTCTTTTCTATTTATACCATCAACAGATAGAAAGTCAATCAGAACTCCTTTTTGACTCTTGAAAGAATGTTAGAGCTCAACTGAACTAAAATAATGATCCTCAAATAACTTAAGCAAACTTCACTTAGGATGCAACGATGTGTAACAAATAAATGAAATATAAGGAGCAGAATTTTAAAAGAAAGAATGAAAGAAAAACTGCGATGAACTTATGTAAAGGCACAAATTCAACACCATAAAGTAAATGCCACAAATCTCGTAAAAATGTGGGAAAACAGCAATAAAATTTCAATGGAAGATAAAAACATAGATAAAATAATATGACAGAAGTACCTCTCTGACCAAGGAAACTAGCCTGTTTGATGTCAGTCCCAACATTGCAGTGGCCGATATATCTTCGCTTCATATCAATAGCTGCCTCAGGCTAGAAATGACATGAATGCATGACATGAAAATCATAAGCTAGAACATTAAAGAAGAATGTATCAAAAGCAATATGATGAACCTGTTGCTGAGCATACATAGGTACATAACAACCTTAAAGGCCAATGGAAATAAACAAACTTCTTTTGCATGCTATCTTTGTTATAGGACAGTCCTTTGTAGACTTTTCTCTAAAATTTAATGGCAGTTTGGCATCTAATCAAGTTATTAATATGCATCACAAGAGGCACACACAAGCTGGTACTCTGTCCAGGAAATTAACAACCAAAGGCTAGCAACATTACCAGTGACACATTTAGCCATGCCTTGACAATTAATACTTAAGTAACTTTCAAGATGAGTTCTTGATAAGAACATAATAAAATTGGAGACATCAGTGTATCAGAATCTCAAAACATTAGCAGTCTATCTAAAGATACAAATGTGAACCTGATAAGCTGCTCCATCATTTTGTGATGATGAGGATGGAGAGCCACATGACCCATATGCACCAGTTTCCCTTGTTGAATCACCTCTTCTATGAATTCTAAGATTCAAACTTCCATGTAATATATTGGATTCAACATCACGCCCTTCATCACCTGATATTGAAGTTTCAAAATCTAATTCCAGCTCCTCGTCGTAATCAGAGTCTTCTCTTTCAGATCTTGGACCATCTTGTAAAGCATCACTGTTAGATTCTGAGCGATAGAGTATGTCACTTAATGACAATACCCTTCCAGCTCGAGGTTCAGACGTAGGTGCCCCATCACTTGCCTTGTTATTTTTTTCAGCCTCAGCTATTTTTTTTTTTTTTTTTTTGAAAAAAAATGAAACTAGATTAAAGAAAAGATAAAAATTCAGCAAAAGTTGTTAGGCAATCCTAGAGATATTGATCTTTCACATTCTTCAAGGAAACCATATATAAGGGATGAAAATAAAAAGAGTATTTCGCCCTTCTTCGAGTAATTACTGAAGTTCATTCCATTACATAATGGCAGAAGAGTTAGCGTAGGCAATAAACATACTGATTCCATATTATCAACTTAAAAGATGTAAACACTATGCATGATACAAGTTCACGCAAAAGTTGATAGCTCCCAGGCCTAAAAGCAAACTAAAGTTAATCCACAAACAAAGAGAAGGCCTAGGAAAGAGGTCGAAAGATGAATTGCAATGAGAAGAAACATCAGGCGTTCAGGACATCACTTATAACAACATGGTCTCTGCAAACCCAATGTACTGAACAGAGAAGAAAAGTTGGACTAGTATTAATGTCAACTCTGAATACCCAAGAAAACGTCAGTCAATACACACCCAAAACAGTCTTTCAGTAAGAGTAGGATGAATACACCATTATAGAATTGTCCTACACACGTGAATGCAGGCAGGACAATTGACTTTAAAGTCAAGATACAATACACTTTAATTAAGATGACAATGTGCATGTACAAGACACTGACCTGCAGCGAGATGTTTTTTTATGTTCTCCACTTTCTCAGCGGCCATAGTATCATATGGAGATAAACATTGTGCCGCAACAGCAAAGTCTAAAGCTTCTTTATGTTTTCCCAACTGAAAAGGCAGAAACCAAATGACGGGAAACAAAAGGTTTAGTTTCACCAACTTTACAAGATGATACAACCATGAAATTGTCTTGGACTGGTTGCCAATTGAGCCTTCAATGGAACAATTTTTTTTTTTTTGGGGGGGGGGGGGGGGGGAAGGAAAAAAAGAGAAAAGAACAAAAGGAAGTTCAAAACCATAATATCTTTTGATTTAAACTGCAGAATTCATCCTACATTTTAAATGCAATGATATTCATCTAGAGAGTAAAATCTACATGAACACCGTTCAATTAACACATAAAACCATAAATCACCATTTAGAATCGAAATTATGATTAGATATTGTGTGACTGGCCTCGAAATTATGATTAGATATTGTGTGACTGGCCTTACTTTATTAACCAACTTCTAAGAATATCAACATTGGCTATTGATTAAATTACATTTCCTAAATAAAATGAAACATTTTTATCTAATTTTTTATTTTTATATAAACGAGTTCCACAAGCTTAAATTTTGTTTAAGCTTAAAAAGTTGTAACACATTCCATAAGAGCTACCTGAAGTTGTAAAGATTTTGAAAGGATAATAGGCGGTTGTCGGGCATAAACCCAAAGCAAGGAAACCATTAACTCAGGGTTAAGCTTAACAATTTAAATATTCTTGGCAACCAAAAGCACCAAACAAGTCAATTGGTCAGTACACCGTTTTTATAAACTCCACTGTAACTAGTACTGCAGATTACCTGTTCTAAAGCCTCAGCCATATGATAATGAGCTCTAAAGGAAGAACTGTCTATTCTTCGAGCATTATGGCAATCTCTAATGGCCATATGGGCATCATTTTTCCACCTCCGCTACAAAAGGAAACAAATTAATATGTTGGCATACTTGCATATCAAATAGATGAAATGGTCCATAAAAATAACAACGTAATCAATGAACCTTCAGCAACAAGGCAGCACGTATGCAGAAACAATCATGCCTTAGTGTGGGTCCAATATCATTTCCGTGTACATCCAAGACTTCATTGCATGCCTCAATTGCATAGAAAATATTTGTTCCCTCGTCTGAAGATCTTTTAGCGATCTCAACCAACATCCTGCATTTTTCAATCTGTAACTGCCATGTTAGGGTATAGCTGAAATACATATGGAAGAACAACATAAGTTACATAACAATCTACCAAAATTTCCAGACAAAAGAAAAAAAAAAAGAGAAAATAGAAGTTACAATAAAATATGCGTACTCTTGCAGCATTGTTGCTTCTCCTTCGGAGACCATTTTGGAAGACACTGGAAAGAGAAGGTTGGTGCTTTAGTCCATTTGGTGCAGGAGTGAAGGTCATCAATTTTGAAGCATCTCCAGAGGTATATTGCATTAAACTGCCACTAGCTACCAATTAAGGAAACAACTAACAGATGATCAGCTAAAGAACATTTCACTAATCCAAACAATAGTTTTATATGCATTGCTAACTACAAATAAAGCAAACAACTAGAAGATACTGAGCCAAAGAACATTAAACTAAATTTAAGAATAAGAGCAACTACCGACATATGCTGACCTGATTAATGCTTAAACTAGATTTTGTAATCTAAAAAGCACTTGACATAAATGGAACTTAAAATAACAGAGGAAGAAGGGGAGGGAAGAGGAACGCTAAGCATAAATTGCATTTGAAGATGCAGATATAACTTTACATGTCAGTTCTCTGAATATATAGGTTGAGACACATCAGCTCTACAGAACCCTAAATAGAATAAAATAAAAGCATCATTGAGTCCACTTCCATCAAGCACCTACTAGCTTCATTTCTTTCCAACAAAACAGGAACTTAAACACAGAAAGAGAATTCATAACTACATGACATCAAGTTAGACAACATAAAGCCTCCTTAAACAAGATAAAACCCACAAAAAAAAAAAGCACAAATGAATTGAACCATCTGACTAGTGACTACACTACAGAGAGAATTTTGAATATGCTTACCATGATTTATGTCCATTAGATATACATGTTCCCCGCTATAGCTGATAAGAACCTCTTCTCCGTTAGGGCTGAACGTAACATGAGTCAAGTGCAAACCCGAACGTCCCTGAAAAGCAACGAAAACAAAGATTGAATTAATATAACACTAATAGTTTTACTTAAAACCAGCAGTGTTTCAGTTCAATGAACGTATAATGACACCCAAAAGCAAGAAATCAGGGTTACTAACAGAATGTCAATTGATAACAATCAACAGTTCACAATTAAATGATTCCTATTAACACCGTTGAAATATCCAGCAAAACTCTTTTCCATGTGTAGAATAAAGAAGAAAAAGATTCCAATAAGAGAAAACTAGTTAAAACTAACCTAATGAAGATTAAAAGAAGATAAGCTCACCCGTTTACCAATAAAGAAAACAAAAGACAAACAAACAGAGAATTATTATCATTTGCAAATTGAATTGTTACATTATTCCAGACAATCTCTTTTCACAATCCAAAGAATATTAAATAGAACTTGGTCCTGATGGGCAGAAATCATAAAGTTTACAGAGATATTTCCAAAAAGAAGTATACAAGAGTAAGAACTAACAAAGAAATTCAAAACTAACACGGTCAGAAAGATGCATTGGGCAGATATAATTAACACAAGTAGGCGGTAACATTGTTTTCTGGCAGGAGGACAATGGTGGCAGCATTCTTCTATCATATAAACGAGCAAATGCATCACTGCAAACATTCAAAGACAAAATTAGCGGAGAAAATAAAGTGAAAAAATTTGAAGAAAGGAAGATCAGCTACATACTTCCCACCAACAAGGAGCAAATGAGGTCTAGTAGAACTGATATCACATGATTTTAAGGCCAGAGTATGTCTAGGAGGATCACCTAATGACCTCTTTGCCCCACAACGTAAGTCAAGCTGCCAAAAAAAGGAAGAAATATTTTAATGATTTACAATTTGACAGTATACAAACAAATACAGAGCAACTCAGAACATGAATGTTATATATTTGTCATTATGGCAATACTATTATGCCAAACCTGGCTATCGACTGAAGGAGATTGGCGAATAAAACTGAAAATTTTCACGCTAAACCAATAACCGAATGAACTAGAGATAATAATCCATTGACCCAAGAATCAAAGGATGCCATTCTACCACTGCTTAAAGTGCTCTCAGGCTGTCTAAAATGATGTTGACTGTAAAATGATGAGCTATGTAATCTAAATAGTAATTTCAGACATTCAAAAAGGCGAATTGTGTGATTCTAAGTTTTCAATTCCAACAAGAAAACAATTGAATTTCTATCAACCAAGTATCTTGATTGGCAAGAATCAGGACAGGAACAGATATACTGTTCTACATCAAAGAAAAGTCTTCAGTACTGCATAGAATCTACAAAGAAGGAAACAAAGTCATAACAACCACAACAACAATTATACCCTGGGGAAGACGACAAGTTGAAACTCGCAAACCTTCAAAACAAGCATTTCATGGATACCATCATATTTGCAATCAACATGCCGCACTGAATAAGTAGTACTATAACAACATTCTCATAGATGTATCTAGAACATAGAAATGAATCAAAGGAAAACCCTTGGTAAGGAATGTGAGTCTCACTAGAACATTGCGACACTCTTGGTTAGAAGATCCAGCTGGAGGACAAGAACTGCCCTCTCGAAAGTCATGCTGTCTCAGCGTTCCATCTTCACTTGCACTCCAGACCATATTGGGGTTTCCAACTTCAACCTGAAATGGGAAAAAAAAAATAGAAACTACAAAAGGTGAAGCAACCAGAAGAACATTCCTTTTCACCATGTAAATCAACAACAAATGTTGAAAATTTTACCATTTCCCATGTTTATCAGCCAATTAAATTACTACTCTATTTATCAGTCATCTATGCAATAAATCTTACAGCTAGTTTTTTAACCCTTCTTGTGTGACACTGATAGAGCGCCGATGGAGTAATAGTACCATCATTGAGCCCTCTCCCATTTAAGCAAGACAAATTAAATAATCGAACCTGTAAAAACATTAGCCGTCCAAGTCACTAATTTTATGTGATAGCAGTGGATAAGAATCCTCCATAGAGACATTGTTTAACCATAGAACAAAGAATTACCTCTGCATCTCCAGCTCCAGAGACCACAAGCTCATCAGAAGTTTCAGGAATGAATTTTGTACAGAATATATTAGCAGAATGCCCTGTCTCTATAGAATGCAAAAGCTTTTGACCAGAATAGCTCCAAATATTAATCTGCAAAAATGTAATTCATTAATAAATTTGACAAATTGTCATAAAACCATACCTCAAATACTGTTTTTGACACACCTTTATCAATGGATGACAGGTGCCAAAAATTTTAGCCAACTAGAGGCCCCTATACTCTTTATTTCCTCTTTCTCATAATCAAATCCATGCGCCATGCTACAAAGCATAAAACCGCTCTCCTCCTTATATTGCAACCACACTAAGTTGAATGACAAGCCTGACCATTCCTTAGGTGAAAAGACAAACTTTATATATGTTCTAAAAAAAAATTCTTTCAAAAACTTTCAGATACCGTATAAAGTATCCATATGCATCACTATGCACAAAGAAACAACCAATAATCCTGATTCAGAAGGATTACAAGAAGACTTTGGACTTCACAAACACTTTCCAAACGAAAATGTGAACAAAGCAAACTTAAAAACAATCAACACCATATAAATACCAAAAAAAAAAAAAAAACCCTGAAAACAAAAATCATCATAATCATACAATTGTCACTTTGTCAGGAATAGTTCTGCTAAAACTTTCATTATTACGTTTTAGCCATTTTCATGCTACCTATGACACTCATAAACAAATAGAAATATCTCATACCTGCGCATCATCAGAACCAGAAATCAAAAGGGAGCCACTTGAATTCCAAGCCACAGCATTTACACAACCCTGATGTCCCTGCTCAGACAAAGACATGGTAAGATGATTTTACAAGGACAAGAAAAGAAGAAATATTTAAGTACAACAAACGATCATCCCGTTCAAGCCTTCAAGGCACCCAAAATTAAAAGTGACCAAAACATAAGGCAACTGGAAAACAACTCGTACAGTGTTAAATATAACACAGTAATTAACACATAACTTGCAAAATGTAATTTATGAACATTCAACTGACTACCCTAAAATGCCATTACTATAATAATCTATGATGCATCATGAGATAAACGTGCAGTTAAAAAAAATCGATGTGTCAAAGAGTATGAAATACTATAGCTGTAATTGCTAAAAGAAAAGATACATGTTAATTATGATAGCTTTCCAAATGCAAATATCAGATAATTAGAAAATGAAAAAACCTCCAATTCTTGTTCCATCGAAAGCCTCTGAATGAGAGACGAATGCATCTGCAGACTATGACCAACATCCTAACACAAACACCAACGATGAATCTCTTAGATAAAGTACAGTCACCATTGTAAACCAACAAACGGAAAGACCTTAATATAGTCTAAAATGAACAAACTTCCATTTCACAAATATATATAGTACTTGATTACAAGAAACTAATAAAGATTAAACGTCGTCAAAGTTAAACAATGAGCAAGATTTAGGGAAAATGAGAAGGAGAAAAGAAACAATTAGGCTCAAGAACTCTGATTGTTAATCAAATTTGAATAATAAGCACATTTTAAAATCCAGTAACACAGTAGCATTTACTCAAATTCTCAATTGCATATCAGATAAACTCTAT
>JBBYHM010000019.1:19811888-19833277 GCA_038381775.1 Adansonia rubrostipa | reverse complement strand
CGTTAAATCCAACCCAAAATAAATTTTTAAAACCATCCACTCTTCAAAATTCATTCTAAAATTAGCTTGTGAATTTTGAAATGGTAGCTTCTTTTATGAGAGGCTCAGTGTTTAAAAAATGATCAATACTGAAATTTTTATAAAATTTTTTATTTTATTTATTTTTTTATTAAATCAAATGTTACATAATTTGGATTTTTTTTATTTTACTTTTTCTTATTTCATCTACTACCTATGATACCACATTATGCTCTTTCAATTCGTTTTCAAATTTATTCTCTGCTTTTGATAATTTTTTTAAAATTATAAATAGTCTCCAATAACTTTTTAATTTTTTAAATTATAAAACATTCTCCAATAAAATTTTTATCTGATATTTTTTAATTGGTTCAGAATTTCAATACTAAATTTAGTTCAAATTTAAAATATATATATATATAACACTAGTTTATTAGTAATAAATTTAGAGTATATAATTTATATATAGACACACACACACACATACACATACAAGTTATTTGAATTTTGGTTTAGCTCCTACAACAATCGCTCATCAGCCTCTTATAGAACAGATATTTTGAAACTCACCGGCAATCATAAAGCACGAGACTCCCGCCATCGAAGCATTTAAAGCAAGCGTCTTCTTCGTCCATCTTGTTCCTTCGAGGCGGTGGCGCCAAATGACGACATGGTTCTCGCTTGATTCCTCGGCGGCCTTCCCCGCCTCCGCTTCCCCGCGCTCATCATCTCAACAGCTTTGACTCCATCCGTAGCACCACTATCTCCTGGTACCGCCACGTCAACGTTTCGTTTCCAACGAGCTGCCAATCGTCCAACTTCAGAATCTTCTGGCATTGATCGACGCTCATGAACTCAACTCCTCGTGGAGAATAACGATTCAAACTATTACTATTTTTACCAACATCGCTGCCGACGATGTTGTCTTGTAAACAAGGCTTGTACAGAGCCGCGGCGGATTCTACTTGTAGACAATCTTTCATGAAAATTTTTTTTTTTTAAATCATGAATTAAAAAAACTATAGTATATCATTTTCTGGGACCTAGCGATGGAATTGGGGGCTAGGAAATGGTGGAGCTGTTGGCAGTGGGCACAAAGAAATGAATTGGGAAGGGATGCGATAAGGCAAAGACCTATCAATTGGGCGTATCAGGTTGGTTTTAAGTTGAGTTATTTTGGATTGAGTTATTTAAGGTTTTAAAATTTTTTAATCATTTTGAGTTTGAATCATTTCGACTTTGAATCATTTTGAGTTCAAATATTTTAAGGTTAAATCTCGCTATGTAATGAGAAAAATAAAATGTAAGAAAAAAACATAACTAAAACATATTAATTCATGAACGGTTTGCATGTGTTTGCATTGAATCCATTCTTCATGAATGCAATTAAACATTTTATAACATAATTGATATTAGACATATCCTTGTACTATAGAAAGCCGATATTAAAGAAACAGAAGTTGGTGTCTTAAGTTGCACAATATTTTATCTGATTAATCTGAATGCATATATCATTCTTAGAATGAATAATT
This sequence comes from Adansonia rubrostipa, assembly GCA_038381775.1. Lineage (NCBI taxonomy): Eukaryota > Viridiplantae > Streptophyta > Magnoliopsida > Malvales > Malvaceae > Adansonia > Adansonia rubrostipa. Next base: position 19,831,727 of record JBBYHM010000019.1, on the reverse strand, counting down.
TTACAAATTTAATTAATATTTTTAAAAATAACACATGTCAATATGATTTGAACAATATATTAGAGAACTTAGCTCTGATGTCATATGTACGATTTAAATAAGAGTATACCTTTAGTTATTGTTGATCAAGAACGTGATCTTATCCTAAGTACATGAATACGAACACTTCATACAAGCCTTCTAGTTTATTTTCTTTTCTTGATAAAATTAACTTATGATGGTGTACAGTCAATTTATATAGACTAGATTACGAACCTATACTAGAACACTAATTAAAGCTATATCCTACTATCAAAAAATCTGTACTGTAATTAATTACTGAGATAGAGTTTAACTCTTACTACTAAAATAATTAACTTAAATAAAATTTACTAAATAATATCACTTTAATATTAATTAAAATATTTATTTTAATTTATTTAATTATCATATATATCACGTAAAATTCAACAAGTGAGAGAGAGAGAGAGAGAGTCTGTCCATCCATATTATCAAGCACCAAAAATACCACTATCACAGGGTCAAAAATTGGGCAGCCATACGGTGGTGAAACAAATGAGAGAGAAAGTCGTAGAATACTTTAATATTCAAATTTGAAGATGAGAATCGACTATTAATATGTCTTTGATACCTCTTTATTTAAAAAATTGTGTCTTATATTTGAATATAGATTAAATAAAAATAAAAAAATATAAATAGTTTTAGACAAAAAAATGATAAATATGGATAACGTAAGAAGCAGGTGACCGCGGCCGTGGCAGTGGTGCTGGTGGTGGGGTTTCCCGTGGAGTCGTCAACCTTCGGCCGTATCCCGGCTTTGCTTACACCTGATAGAAATCATGGGGTTACTGCTCAATCTTTCTTTCCACCGGCCCAACGTTGGCATTAATCCGTCGTGACAAATGTAACTTCTAACACTAACGTTAAAGGCATGGCAGTCCCATTATCAAAAGAAGGAAAAAGTTGATTTCTATTTCGCTATCTGATTAGTTAGATGTTTATAATTTTAAAAATATAAACATTTATCTAAATAAAATAGTAAAGTCGAAAAATTTATTATTATTATAATTTTAAACATTTTATTTTTACAAAAGTTATTCACTCCTAATTCCCTCATTATTAATGTATTAAATGTAATTGCATCCAATTCTTCAATACTTTCTTGTTTTTTTTTAAATAAAAATAATTACTATTAATTTATGTTTTCACAAAATTAATTTCTCTACCTATATTTGAGAAAATTAAATTATCGCCTACTATTATTTATTTTAAATGGTTGAGATTAGTACATAATCTGATCTTTTATTAACACAAACAATCAATCTTTTTATAGCATTTATCAAAGCATGGTTGAGATTAATAATCGGTTTGTGATTGATTATATCAATCTCTTCTTTCACCCTTTTTCCGGGTCTAATTATTTTATCTTATTTTGTTCTTCATGGTTTCATTTAGCTCTTTGATTGTTATGATTCGTTTTATTTTTCTTATGGGTTTATTCCTTACTGTTGCATTTGGAGTTCGTCCAGGGAGTTACAATTTTCAGCAATGTTTGGACTTTGCAGGCTGTTTATAGGCTTGGGTCAGAAATTAAATGTATTGGATTTTAATGTCATACTATGGGCTTAAACTGGCTTGTTTATCATTGCCAACCAGGGAGCAAATTAAAGTTGATAATGGGTTGCAGCGTGTTGTAGTTATTTCTTTTTCGAATAATCCGATTCGATACTTTCATTCATTTTATTTAAAAAAATTAAGAAAATATTTTTTATTAATATTTGTTATATTTTACATTGAATTTATATAATCTTTTTATTAGATAAATAATAATTTAAGTCGAACAAAAATGTTTCAAATAACCTAAATATCATATCCATCCTTCGATATCTGTCGTTAGAGTAGGTAAATAGCAAAGCAAAACTATATAATATAGGTTTTTATTTTATTGGGCTACAATTACGAGTAAAAATTTCAATTAACAATCAAATAATTATGACTATAAGGCCAATAAATTAACAAAGGATATATAAAACGCGTTGCATCAATAGAAGAAAATAATAAACAAACAAATTCATTAGACTTCAAAACCCTTATTGACACAATAAATTTTGTTCATTAATTCGACGATTTTATGGATTATGGTGTCCATTAAAAATAAAAAACTATTGAATTTACAAAATGATTAATTAAAATATTGGTTTTGCTAGATAATATGTTACTAGCATTATTCTCTCATAAAGCTTAATTTCATTATTACAATATATATATATATATATATATATATATAGTTTTGAAAAATAAAATAAAATTTATTTATAAATAGTACGACTACAATTAATTTTTTTCCTTCTTTAATTTTGTTTTTTCATGGTTTCCTCTTTTAATGCCTTTTCAAAGTCCATCTTCAAAATTTATAATATTAATAAAAATCATAGCTATATAAACCAAAACCATAGTTGCGAATGTATCTTAAAAAAGGGCCTTTCCTACAACAACAAACTGTATCTCACAAAGCACAAAACGCTCTTCTTCCCTCATTTTCCCCCACCACTCTACTTCTATTACTGGCTGTTAGGAGGTCAAATATTTAACAGCTGGTGGTTATTTTCTTCTCCATGCAATGACCGCGAAAATGCCTTTGAATTTGATTTAATATTCAATACTTAGTCCATGGCATAACTTATTAAGCAACTCTTCCATTAACGGCGGCCCTTCTTTTTTTTTTCCCTCTTCATTTCCCTCATATTTTCCATCCTTTTCACACCCAAATCTACTATGTAACAATAACAAAAACATATAAGAGTGCTGGGGTTCTTTTTTTATATATATGGATATCCATATTTTGATCTTCCATTTAGTTTTACAGCTCCACTTCACAGGGTCTGTTTAGCTTTCTCCTTTTGGTACTGGGACTGGTATGTAGTATATGTGAAGAAGAAGTAGCACATGACCCAACTGTTGTTTCATCAGTTTTATAGCTCAGGCATGCAGCATCCAGCACCCCAATTGGGCTCTGGGGCACAGATTGGGAGACAGATGCATTGCTTACTTTAACAGGTTCACCAACCAATGACAGTTCATGTACCAATTCCACACACTTCATCATTTTCTCCTGCAAAACAACCAAAATCCATGCTTTTAATTCAATCCTATATTTAGCAACTAATCAAAAACCCTAGACAGCCAAATCAAATCATCTATGATCCTTTTTTTTTTCTTTTTTTAGTTTAGATCGTGGACCACCAACGCTTTACCTTTTGTACATGTTGAGTAAGAATAGAAATTGCTTTCTCAGTGTCCACTGTTTTGGTTTCTACAGCAACAGATAATGCCACTGCTGCTGCAATCTCAGAAGGCTTGAATTCCAAGAAGTCAATCCCTGCATTCAATTTTCCCACCCACCAAAATCAATCAGACAAATAAATTATTTTTGCAAAAATAGCACACTTGTCTTTGATTGTGTGAAAGTGTTGAGGAACAGAGAAAGAGAATGAGGGACCTTTTATTGTGCTTGAAATGAGTTGAATTGATCTCAAGATTGAACTTCTAAGTGGGATTTTATCATCACTGAGCTTGTAAAGGAAATAATCTATGAATGAGAATGGGGTGATTGATTGCATTCTCCAACTCAAGGTGCTCAACACTAGAAGCTCCATTCTTTGTATAGTTCTAGCCTCGAACACAAATTTAGATTCTCCCACCTGTTAATAATCAAAAACTAATTAGATCATACCAAAAAATTATAACACCTAAGAAAAAAAAAAAGCCATTGCCTCTCTAGTTGATTTTTAACCTGTAAATCTAAACTTGATGGAACTTCAGTCTCCTCCACTTTGGCAGCAAGAGATACACATGCCACGGTTAGCAATTGCATCATCCAAGCTTTACCCTTCTGCAACATCCAAGATTAGATTTAGTCATTTATATATAATTTAGTCAATGGAGTTTAGTGCATAGGTAGGTTCAAAAATGAAGAATCTCATGTTTGATTGGTTTTTCTGAAACTTACAGGTAATACATAGGCAGAGAGGAACCTGTCTAGGTAGTTTATAGATAAATATGAACAAAGAGGTCCAAAACCGAAATGGGCATGAACCTGTTGATAAAACAAAGCAAATTAAAAATCAACCATGAAACAAAGATCAAATGAAAGGAATGATGAAGGCAAATAATTGAATTGAACAGGAAAAGGAACAATAAGAACTAATAAAGAGAAAAGGGAAAATACAAAAAAGCTGAAATAGTTTCAAGCTGATGAGAAAAGGTATGAAGAGATAAACTACAATTAACAAATCAGCATTGGCCCCAATAGCATAAAAGGGAAATCAACCTACCAAATATATTTCAGAATATGAAAGAAAAGATACCAAAACAAAGAGAAATCCAAAACCAGTTCATTTCATTGACCTCAGGATTAATCAAAATAGGGTTTTTACTCAGCAAAGACAAGACTTTAAACTCTGAAACAATCCCTAATATTGAGACAACAAGTCCTGTATACTGAAATAAAAACACCCACTTTGTAAAAACTCATGAAAGTGAAAACTTCTGATTAATCTAAGTGAGAAGGTAAAGAAAGATATTATTCATTTCTGAGTTAAAAACCCACCATTTCAATCCAATCAACAGCTTCTTTTCTAGCCTCCAAGTCCAAATCTCCACTTTGTAGCCTCTTTAAGTAATCAGCACTAGGCAAATGCTCATGTTCTTTCTCAACCATCAAGGCCACACACTCCTCACTCTGCAATGGCAACCCATCTTCATCAACGCCATTAAAGAGTCGGTTTTGATTAAAGTTTCGATAATATCTATGATCCCATGTTGCCCCAAACTCTTCCACCTCAGCAGTACCCCAACCCAAGTAATTATCATTATCGTCAAAAACGCTGTTGTTGTCTTCTACACATAGAAGACTCGAAACTACACAATCAAAACTTGGTGCCATTACAAACAAAAGAAAAACCTCTTAAAAAAATCAAAACAAAAACTCCCTTAATCTTATAAGAACGTAGGGCTGTAATCAAAAGAATTGAAGAACAAAGAAATGGTTTTTTTTTAAGGCTATAACAAATATAAGTAAGAACTAAAAATGTCCACTAACAAAAATTGAAGAAGAAGCAATCTCCACCTCTCTCTCTCTCTCTCTCTCTCAGAGGCTTCAGGGGGCTTGAAAACACTGCTGCAGAAGAGGGTCTCTTAAGAAGCAAGCCAATGCCCTTTTTAGGGTAAAAAGCAAGAGAGAGAATGAGACTCAGACTGAGACTGAGAGAAAGAGAGTGAGAACCAGAAGGAAAATTTTTAAGCGCAAAATATGGACATCAAGGAGGGGCAAATACAAGATTTTCCATAGGAAAGAGAAGAAGAGAAGAAGGGTTATATTGTCTGTACATTAAGATATGTCACCCCTACAGTGCTTTTTTTCAGAGCTTTCCAGCTTTACTTGTTTACAGCAAACTGAGGAATAAGTAATTTTCTTTTGTCTGTTTTGCTTGTTATATATAAAATTAGCTGTCATTGTATTATTTCTTTTTCTTCCATAATCATGAGGATTTTGTAATAAATTAGATCAAAGTTTTCCTGTCAAAATTCTTCCAAAATAAACTAATCTAACTTTAGAAAAAAAAAAAAAAACATGGTCTTTCACTTTCATGGCTATTGTCTCATATATTTATTTTACATATTAATTTATTATTTAAAAAGTTTTAAGTAAGAAGTATTGAATTTTTTTTGCATCATTAATAAACTTTTAAAAATTTTATATATTATATGAGTGTGTTAAATGAATGTATCATATAAGTGTGTATAATTATTTTTCTTATAATCAGTAATTTATTTTAATAAATAATATATTTAAAGTAAAAATTTTTACTTCATATAAGTGATTTTGCTTCCACTTTTATAAGAAAAAGAATTCAATCTTTATATTTAGAAATTGATGTTTTTCCTTTATTTTAAAGTTTGAGAAATATCTTATTTTTTTTCTAACTTAAAATTCACGAATAAATTATTTTTTTCGTCAAACAATTGGACCAGCTAACGTCACCATGCAGTTTTTTTTAACCTCGAGATGGGGACGAGGGAAAAAAACGACGGGTCTTTTTTTTGTCATTTGGACCAAAGTGGTAGGGCAAGATTGTAATTTCGTATAAGAAAGAAGGAAAAAACAAAAAAGTAACCAATTAGGTCCTTTGACCCTGTCTTTTTCGTCCCATGCTGACGCGTGTCATCTGATTTTACCAGCTGATGACCAGAGATATCCGTTTTTCTACAGAATTTTTAATAATACTGTACTTTTTCTGAGTTTCTGAACTTTTTTTTACGTATTTTGTACATAAATAAAAATATAAATACTTTTTTTTCTTTCCATACGGTTTCAGTTATGAAAGTTTTTACAATTTTTTTAATTTCATGGTATACTCATATTTGTTAATTTATATATTTATTTTATATTTATATAAATTTTAATATATTATTAATTTATATTATATAAATATATTTAAATATTAATATTAATTTTATATTATATTATATTTTTAATATTTTTTATTATATTATGTTTAAAATTATTAAATCTGAATAATGACGAAATGCTTGGACCACTAATTTAAGAGCAGTTCATCCATAGCAAATTTCAATCATTTTTTTTTTTTGGGTACTATTAGATATTGGAATTTAGTGCGCTGAATTTGTATAGAAGAGAAGGAAATATTTTGCTATTCGGTCAAATTCTAAGGGGTTTCTTTTTCTTTTTTTTTTTTGGAATAATTGGAATTAGTATATTTGGTAAGGTTATTATTTACCCTAATTTCTAAAAAAAGTGATTTTTGTTTCCTAAAATTGTGGTTCTATAATTACCAATATTTTTGGTATAGTCTCTATGAATATCATCGTCATCATCAAGTGATGGATCTGATAAAGATAAACTGTTAACAAAATTTGTTTTCTTGAAATAAAATAATGAAAATCCTTTATTCATATTATATAAATTGCATTTGAGACTACTTCATAATCTTCCTTAGTACCCTTGGTCCTTGCTCAACAAATTGGGTCTGAATTCTTTATATATATATATTTCAATTAACAAGTGGAATTTTCTGTTTCTGGTAAAATTTTTTAGGGTTTTTTTAAGGTAAATGATTTTTACAATTACATTCAGTCAAAAATTATGATTTACAACTATTTATGAATAAGCTTCGATTGCCATAACATCATAATTCTACATTAATCGATATCAAAAGCACAAGATAAAGTTGGTGAAGAAACATCAAATAGACTTTGATTGAATTGTTCCTTATCCATACACTAAATACCTTTCTTTTCTTTTTTTTTTTTGCAATTCAGTGTAAAATTATTTACTGCAAGAATTACTGTAATAAAATTTCTCATTTTAGTAATACGTCAAGAGTTTTCGTAGATTTTATCTAAATTTAATTATTTCATTGAATGATTTTAAGATGCACATATTGCTTAACATATGATCCTATGGTTACTAATTTCTTTGCTGCAAAAGTTAAATTTCACACTTGATTCATTCTTATCGAGAGGAAAATCTATGTTCTTTGATGATTTAAAAGGTGTACAAATAGAAGTATTTATAAATTAGGTGTGGTTGCAATTCGAAAACTTAAAAAAAAATTATTTAACTTTGGCCTAATTTGTAAATTTTGATTGAAATATTAAAAATTATTTTTATATTAATACTTTTAATTAAATTTAAATATGTTATTTTATTTATTAACAATGATTCGGGTTTGATCGATCTGATCGAATCAAAAAAAATTTTATCTAACCCAATCAATTTAATTTACTCGACTTTTAAATAGGTTTATATATAAATAACATTTAGTGAAACAGCATGTAACACATGGAACCGGCAGGTGATGTTTCCGGTGACCGGAAAAGCAAGAATTATAATGATGATGTATATAGAAATCTTCTCAAAATCAGGCAACAATCCATCTTTGTTTGTAGGAGAAAGGTAAAAAAAGATTAAAAGGGTTGTCTTTTTATTGGCCAAAGAATCAACAAAAGAGATGAACTTTTGCTTTTCTTTCACTTTTAGGAGCGTCCTGATCTTTAGGATTCTGCCCAAAACAAAAATTAAAATAAAATAAAATAAAAGTACAATATGTTTTTCTTTCTATCTCATCTATCACATTCAGCAAATGACTGCTTAGATTTGGATAATCACCCTTTAATTTCAATTAAACATTAATTAATTGTTTACCTAATTAGTTATAAGATTTTGTTAGGGATAGTTTTCTAAGTTATATAGTTCATATTATTTATAATAAGAGTATTGTATTAAATGCAAAAAAAAAAAAAACTAATATTTTTTTCATTTTTAATGCACTTAATCTGAATGAGTGAGACTTTAAACAAAATTTTTTTAAACTTTAATAATTTAATTTAATCTGAATTAATATAATAAATAATATAACGACCTTTGAAGCAACTCTATTAAAATAAAAAAAATTTAAACTATAATCCGATTTATAATTATTTATAAGCAAGTCATTTGTTAATAGAAACCTTAATTGTGGAAGGTGGTGGACTTTGTGATTAATCAGTACTTCACTTGAGACATTATGAAGAAGGCTGTCTCAGTGATTTGGGTAAATGTCATGATTTCACTTCCTAGGTAATGGTGTTAAAAACGAAAAAATCTTGTCTGGACGACTAATAATATTTTTCCAAGTCAAATAAAAACTGTTTAAGATCAAGAAAAACATCTCTGGAAAGTTGGTCCAAATTCTTGATTTCTTCCTTCTTAGATGTTCTACATATCCCACATAAATAAGAACTAGATGCCCCTCGACTAAGTCTTTCCCCATGTGGTACTCAATAATTAATGTTTTTACTTGCTTGTGTTTACTAATTTTCAGGCTTCCAAAACTTTCAACACGTTTTATTTTCTTTTTTCCCCTACACTTTGAAAGTCCTTTATTCTTTCTATTGTTAAGGTTTTATAAAAATGTCGAGCGCATGTCAAATTCTAGGTTTTGTTTTGACAACAAGAATGGAAGATGGTAAGCATGAAAAAAAAAATGTTATTTTAATATTTAAATTATAAAATGGCCGTTAGAAACGATCGTTTTCAAATTTAGATGGAATAGCATACGAAAAATAAAAATATTATTTTTATTTGATATAATATAGATATTGGTCAATTCAAAATTTTACATGCACGATATATGATTATATTATTAATTTTAATTTTTATTTGTTAAAATATTAATCTTACGTAAATATATCAAAGCGTATAAAATTAATCCCTCCTTTTATTTATATATTTACGGAATAAATTTGAATTTTTTTAAAATAAAAAAAAAAGATTGGATGCCACAACTTGTCCCAATTTATTATTGTTGTTAAGGTTTATTTATTTATTTATTTTCAATATAAATCAATGAATGAAGTTGGAAAAGCTTTGGAGGCAAAGGTCACAATATTCGAATGCCAATGGTGGGAGTGGTGAATAACGGGGGGTTTATAATCCAACGCCAAATTGGTGATTTGAGGGTGAAAAAGCAAATTGAATGCAAATAAATATATAGTAAAAACATATATAGCCATACATTTGACGACAAAATTCTTTGAAAATTCAATTCAAAATGCTAATCATTATCCAAAACTCTCAAACGGTGAAAAAAAAGAAAATTGGACTGAGTTATACGTTTTAACCTTGGATGCCTGCATTCATGAAGAAGACGTGCTTAAAATATGAGTCGTTAAAGAGACTTTAAATGACACAAATTTCTAACCCTTTTTTCCTTCCCCAATATTCTTTCTACTTCTTTTTTTTTTTTTTTTCTTTTCCTTCGACTTTGAAGTTTACCTTTTTCTTTCCCTTTTGCAGTTTTCACTGTAAACTCCTTATTCTTAAGTTAAAAAAAAAAAAAAAAAACAAATCAAACTTCGCCCATTGGCTTATGTCAGTTTTTTATGCTGATTTCATAAACCATATTCCCACTTTCTTTTCCCTTTCTTTGTTTTTACTATTCTTAAATTGATATATTCGTATTATATTAATATATTTTTTAAATATTATAATTATATTTAAAATTATTATATATTTATATAAATTTTAATATATTAATTATTTATATCATATAAATAAATTTTTAATTATTTTTATATATTGTAATCATCGCATAAGATAAGATTTTTTTTTTTAAAAAAAATTTAGTCTAAAGCAAGTCTTGGAGGGTTGGATTCCTGTTTGAGATCCGAGCTTTTAACAGAGTGTCATGCAATGCATGCCACACCCACTATACATTTTTCTTTAACCTATCCATTTGGTTTTAGATTGTTATAATGATATATTTATTAATTGCTTCTTAATTCCTTTTTTGTTAGACCGCTACTAAGCCCAATGTTAGGTAATATGATTAGATTTATTACTCCAATATTTTGCATTTTGACTGAATCTTTAGCTCTTTCTTTTTCATCTTTCTCGTGGTGTCAAAGATCACAGCTGCTATATGCATGTCTGGTCATGTAAATATTCGTATTAAATATTACGTGGCTAACTACCATTTTGCAATTACAATATGAATACGAATACGAATACGAATATAATAATTTTTTTAATATATAATATAAAAGACTGTTAAAAATTAAAATGTTGAATTTTAAACTTAAAAATTTACTATTGTATAACAAAATACATGATTATGGATACATTTTGATAATTCTTTTTTCATTTCTATCTTATTCCACATTTGAATCTAGAATTTATTTATTTTTCTTGAAATAGGACATATCAACAGCCTAGGGTCAATAATTAATTGCATACTTAAGCGTCACTGATATTCTATTTTTAAATATTAATTAGTTAGCTATCGATCTCTCTCTCTCTCTCTCTATATATATATAAACATACGAGGACGGATCATTTTACATCGATGTAGAATTAATTAATTTACATGTTCTTATAAATTCATGAAAAATTAATATTTTAATGAATCAATCATTAAATTTAGCAACATAATCGCATTTGTTGTTTGTAAAGTTTCAAATGAATTTAATATCTATATATGTATATATCATATGAGTCAAAAATACATTCTTTTTCATATCTATATATTTAACCGTAAAATTTTTTTATATTAAACAAATAATCAAATATTTTTAATTTAACCAAAATTTGATGTGCCATATATATATATATATATATGTGTGAACAGAAAATTAAGTATGATGATTAAGTAAATATAAATCGTATGTATAAAAATTAAATTAGTTTGCACCAATGTAAACCGAGATATTATGTCCAATATCTTAAGTTGCCAGTATTTCAGTATTATAATATTGTGCAACATAGAAGGAAAGCGCCAAGCTGCACTTCAAATTTCCAAAAGAGTAAAAACTATTGTCTCTTAAGAATGAGACAGTATGAACTGCAAATGAAGGAATCGGTACTAGTGATCCAGACTCAAGAATGTAGCTTCAGTTCATTAATTAAATTTAATTAAAGTGGTATTTGTTTTACTAGGGCTTTGGCCCTTAGCGTTTTAATTAATCATTTTCTTTTATCTGTTTCATATTAAAACTCAAAACCATGTCCTTGAGATTCACCCCATTCATAAAATAAGGTCATAACTAGTCATTTTAAAATTAAACCCAAATAAAATAAAATAAAATAAAATAAATTCAAAGTAAGATTGGTGCTTGCACATTTTTATTATATTTATATTATAATTATTATTAAAATATTTTATATTTATATAAGTTTAATGTATTAATAATTTATATTATGTAAATTTTAAAATATTTATGTATTTTTATAATTTATAATTTTTTGTATTAAATTTGTACGGTATATAATATTGTAAGGTCTAGTTCAAAGTCTCTTTGCATTGGGTTTTTTAAGATTTGGGGGTCATCTAGGCATGTGCAACACCTGCAACGACGCCGTGGTCCGCCATCAAAAGCATCCTCAACATCCGCCGTGTCTCCGGTGGTCTCCACTATTTACATTCCACCACAACCACCATCTCCATTAAAAATTTTTCCCACGTGGATCTATGATCGGGGCCCCACGTGCACCCTGCCCTCTGCCTCTCATGCAATAAATATATATATTTTAATTCTTCGTTGTCGTCTAATTTGACCACTTAATGACTCATTAACAATGTAATTAAACGAATTGTGTGTTAATCCAGTTTGAGCTGGAAAAGTCACCTATATTTGGCCAAGTCTACGTCTTTTATCAAAGTAATTTACTTACTTTTATAAAAGAAGACTTACCGGTTTAGCTTTTGGGATTCTATACAGTAGAGTTTGGGACCATTTGCCTGTAGAGAAAGGGAGACGAAGAAGGCAGTTTCAAATTTTTTTTTTTGGTGACTTTTGTTCGACGTTGATAATCGTAAACATGATATAAAAATGTGATATTAAATATAATATGTTCAATAAATTTTGTTATATTTATACAACTAACATGAAAAATATATATATATAACATTTATATAATTTGTATCGTATAATTTTATCACTATAATAGGGATTGTATTAAATTCTTATTGATTGAAATTGAAAGCGCTTTGAAAATTAAAGACCAAAACAAAGAAATTACTCTTAAAATTCTATAGTCAAATAATCATATTATTAGAAATCAAAACTTAATTAAATAGATTCATATAGTTATCTTTTAAGAATGATATGTAATAGGATTGAGTTTCAATCTTAATATTTAAAATCTTTTGTACTATTTGATGTCCGGAACTAATTGACAACTAAGAAAATGGTGTGCAGCAGCCAAGCCAACCTGGACAGCAAAGAGTTTTTTCATGGTTTGAGAATCAAATTAATGGATGCGAAAATGAAGCCCCTCTCTCTAGTTCAGTGAGCCATGTCTTGGCTTCATTTGTCTTTTACTTCTTTTCCTTTTTCCATCAATTTTTATTCCATTTTGTTTTATATATTTGTCTAAACCTTGCCTCTTCTGAGTCTTAGCTATCTATATATATATATACTGAAGTACATATATTGTTTTATTGCAACATGTTTTTAGGTTGAGAGTAAGCTCCCCTTGCATTTCCAAAGTTATAAATCTTACATTAACATCCACTAGGAGAGGATGAGTCCAATTAATATTTTTTTTCTTTAAAAAATAAAAAGCTATTATTTTTTACTATTTTTATCGGTCATATCAAGTTGTTTTTTTTTTTTTATCTAAGGAAAGTCATAGTTTGAAGAAAGAAAGAAATAATTGTAGATGTTGAGATTGAAATCTTAAATATCACTTTTTAAGAATGGTTATATGAATTTATCGGACTAAACTTTGAACTCATTTTCTATCAAGTTTGATATCTTGCTTTGTTATAAATAGTAATAATAACCATTGAATGCTAGGTAAATGCTAATATATGTTAGTATGCTCTAATAAGGAGATTCCAAGACAAAAATCATTCTTAAAGTTGCCTAAGTCGAGTACTTAATTTTTGTGACAATGCTTCTTACGCAATAGAAAGAAAAAAAAAAATAAAAATGGTTCAGAAGCTTTGTCTTATAATGAACTAAGTAAAGACTTTTACATCAATCATATAAACCTTTTTCTTACCAACAGATAGTAATAGCAGCGCTTACTACCGTCCAATTGCTTACTCATATAATCCTTAATTAACGAGGAAAAAAGGAAGTCAAAGTGTAAACTTGATTCTAATGCCATTATTCATTAATGGATTGTCAATAAATGAAAAAGGCTTTAACTAGACCAATAGCTACACATTAAATTTGTAAATCCAACCTGATTAAAATTAAATTTTGGATAAAACTTTTAAGATCTAATTGTGATTCGACTCATTAATTGCTCTAAATGTTAGCCAAGGATATTTGATAATGAATTGTAGAAAGTTATTTTCCATTCATATTTACCTGCCTTGGGTTGTATTAAATCAAGAAAATTGGGTTTTAAATTCCAATTACAAGTGGAAATGCATAAACTGGATTGGCCCTCAAAATCCTCCTGGGTTAGTTGACAAGTGAGGACTGCAAAATTTTGGGTTTGAAGTTTGAAAAGGGGCCGAGGGATGTAAAGGGGAAAAGGTTTTCTAATGGGCCAAGAAAAAGGGAAATAAATAAAGTTGGGCCTTTCCATTGTGGGCCAAAAACAGATTCAATGATTTTTGTGACCATACACGTGGCAAATAAGAGGAGATCAAATAAAAATAAGGAAAAAAAAATCTAAAATTGCGTGGGCAGTACCGATAATGGCAGACCCAAACGAGAATGGCTTCTGGTCTCTGCTACTATAGAGCGTCGAGGCTTGTTTCATCGACCATAAAACGACGTCATCTCCCACTAGTTGGTGCGATTTGCGTTCTCAGTTTGGGGTTTTCCAATCTCTGCCCAACTCTCTCTTCTACATCTTACCTCAGAACTGGTTTTGCTCAGTCTCTTCCCTTTGTTCATCTATTAAGGTACTTGTTATTTAGTATCCCCAAATTAATTATTCAGAGATTTAATGATAATTTTCTGTTAATTCAAGTACTAATCTCGTTTGGGACTCTTCTTTAAAAAAAAAAAAATCAAAATTTAGTACCCAATCAGCAGATAAGACCGTCCGCGCTGTGAAAATGGAGGCAAGTAGCAATACTGTTCCAAGCATCGTCGTCTATGTTACTGTTCCTAACAGAGAAGCAGGTTTTTCTTTTCTCTTTTTTTTTGGGGGGGTGCTGAAAAGGGTAATTGTGAATTCTGTCATCAAATGGAATTTGGGTTTGGGGAAAGAAATCATATTTAGCAATTCCAGCATTTGGGAATTCAAACCTAATTGATAAACAGTCAGTTTTTTTTTGTTTCTTTTCAAGCTTTCTCATCTGCTGTAGATCCTATTGTGGGGCTTGCTTTGTAATTAATGAAAAAAGCGTTAGATTTTAGAAAATGCCATTTTAACAATGAAGGGTGTTTTGTAAATAAGTGAAATTCTGTATTAAATTTGTCGATTCACTTTGAATGCGCACCTTGACAGGAAGAAATTTCTTTGGTTTTTCTTTTGGTCCTTTATTGCTTCTTTATTTTAAAGTGGCTGATGACTTTGCTTGATGATCCATTATCATGTAGTGTATGTTTAACGTTGTTGAAACTTGAAAGTACCATTCTAATTAATGCACAATGTATATGCAGGTAAAAAGTTGGCCGAAAGCATCGTCAAAGAGAAGCTTGCAGCATGTGTAAATATAGTACCTGGTTAAGTCTATATTTCTTTTAATTAGTGCCATCACATGGCAATCCATTCAGCCATGGGAGTTCGGAAATGTACTATTTTGTGTATGCGTAATTCTACATGATCTGTTTTAGGGTATGGGTTGCCAAATTAAGCTTGCTTGTTTAAAAGAAAATATTGAAATCAGTGAGCTGGTTAATATTATTTTTCATGGTTAATTTGCCTCAAACCATCTTGTAGAGTCGTTTGAAATAATTTGTTTCTCAACCCAACTTGAAGCTTGAATGCCTTGCTTTGAAATAATGACAGTGGCTTCTAAGCATGTCTAGATGTTTTCAAGAAATCTATTGTCTGTTGTTCTGCTTTGTTGTGTGATTGATATTGATTCATAAAATCCCTCTAATTGATCCAGTTGTTCCCCCCCCCCCCCAAGACATGCACATCTCGAAATCTTGTTTATTTTTTTTTTGTTCTTTTTTTTTATTGTAATTTCAGGAGGATGGATTCTTTTTTTTTCATTTGAACAATGAACAATAGTTCCCCGAGATAGGTTTCTTATGAATCATGAATATATTTATTGTGAATGTAGGTCTGGAATCAGTGTATCTATGGGATGGAAAGGTATGAACTTTCTTTATGATACTTGCTTCTGTTGGACTAATGAAATTAAAACACAAACGCTTCCATTTTCCTGACAAATTGATAGATATTTTGAGAACCTAGAGGAGAAATCCTTTTTACTTTCACAGATCTTGCTTAGGCATCCTGTCTAAACATTTCTGATGGACATCTGTAGCTGAGTTTTCATGCATTTATACCAGCAAGGACTTTGTTATTAGCTTGGTTAACTGAATTATCTCTCTATTGGTTGCAGATAAATACGGATCCCGAGGAACTGCTCATAATCAAGACTAGACAATCCCTCCTGGAAGCTCTGACAGAGCATGTCAAGGCAAATCATGAATACGAGTAAGCGCAAGCCTTTTTCTTATATTTTCAACAAAAAAAATGTTGAGACTTGAATCCCTTTAGAAGTAAGAAAATAATAGCTCTCTTTAAACAAAGAAATGAAGGAGTACAATAAAACAACACCGGCTAGACTTGACCTTATTCTTATGGTCTTACCTTTTTTTCTCAGGGTACCGGAAGTAATCGCCTTGCCCATCACAGGCGGCAGCCCCCAGTATCTAGAATGGCTTAAAAACAGTACAAGGGACTGAATTTCTCGGATGTAGTATGATGGCCCTGAGTCTTTGAAAACATTTAAGTGTTTTACTTTTAAGGGTGCCAAACTTTATATATGGGTGTGTGAACGCTGGTTTCTTCCGACTCAAATAAACGTGGTGTGCTATCGTTTTGTAATCTGAGAAAGATTAAAATCTATGTACGATAGGAAGAAGTGTTTTTAGAGTTGGTAAATAAGACAAGGAATTTGCTTTGATAAATACAGCCTATTATCTGTGCTTCGATTCAAAAATATTAAGCTTCTCTCATAACATTGTGCCTGCCTGCTCCGTAGATTATTATAGTCGTAATGTATGGTGTTCAATTCATGGGTGAGGTCCGAATATATTCTACATTCTGTATTATTTCCATTTTCCGATGCTTGTATTTAGGTGGGAGGGGAGTCAGCAATTTGGTACGACGGCGGATTGCTGGCCATTCTTTTTTTCTTTCCTAGGGCAAAATTATTCTTGACATTGAACTCCATGCTTAACACTTTTAAGAAGGCCTTTTTTAATGCTATTTTTTCATTTGGATTTGGGTGAACGTATAATATATATATATATATATATATATATATAGTGTTTATATGAGTTTTTAAATTTTTTTGTATATTTTAAAAAAATTATATCTTTATATTTATATTCAAAGATTTATTGACATAAATATTAAATAAAAATATTTAAAAAATAAAAAATTTAAATAATATTAGCTAATAACCTCTTTTGAAACCAAGAGGGGTATTTTGTTGTAGTAAGTTAGGCTAGGTTAGAGCTCATTGAAAACGTTTTCAGCGTATGCCTCAACGTATAAGAATTTGTACCACATGCTTACGATGGAAGTTTAATTTTTCTTTCGCGAGTTGTTAACGCCGTAACAAAGGTGATTTTGAAATTTGAGCGATGCATGCCTTGACTTTTATTATTTCCATTAAAAGAAAACAAGTGACAACTATTATCCTATGACTATGATATGAGAAATTTACGGAGGTCGTTCATCTGAAAAATTATCATTTCAATATTGACATGTTTTTTCCTTTTCGGTGATGGGACACACTTATCATGTTGACATGGCAACAGAGTGCACTACCGAAAACGACAGCAAATGACGACGTTTTATCTTGTCTTTACCTGCCATTTTTCCTAACGCAAATTGTACAGCACCACGACAATTTAGCGTCAAGTTGATCCATCTTTATGATGTGAAAGCTCGTTTAAGGAGATTCCGCATGCTTTTGCTTCGTCATTAAGGCAAATTCTGATTCTACCATATCCATTTTTTTTCCTTCGATAGCTAGAAAAACAAAAGTTAACCAAATGCTGCTACCTAACCAAATTCACTTCCAAATTCCAAAAACTAGTTTTTTAGTCGGCAGTATAGCAAACATCATGCCATGGGTTGCTTCCCATGTTTTTAATTAACTTAACACACTACAATCATCATAAAAGCAAATGACATTCAAAGCCCACCTCCTCCAGAGCCAGAAGAAGTATAGGACAAACACGGGTTGTTATAGTAACACCTTCTATGGTTCATCTAACTGGTCCTGCATTACAACCAAAAAAATCACCTAGAGTTAGGCAACGGTCAATTCAATGTGTCAAAATCCCTCACTAACAAGGTCTTCATGTGTGTGTGCACGCGCGCATGAGAGAGAGAGAGAGAGAGAGAGAGAGAGAGAGCACTGACCTGCACATCCGATGTCCAGAGAGTAAGGTTATCCCTTAGGAGTTGCATAATGAGAGTGCTGTCCTTGTATGATTCTTCGCCGAGCGTGTCAAGCTCAGCAATGGCTTCCTCAAATGCCTTTTTGAAAAACAATGGAGATTTAATGAATCTCTCACATTAATTTATGATTTATTCTTTACTATAACCACCAACTACTCAAAAACATCCAATCATATAAATTAGATGGCAAAGACTGTTTCAGGAAACTAAGTAAAGATACCAAACAAGCTTAGCATTTATATAAAGCATCCAAGTAAGGTATCAACCAAGTTACAGCAATTAAGTCCCAGTAAATTTCAGAGTTTGGCCTCATTCCATTTATTTTCTCCACAAAAAAGAGAAAAAAGGGAAATAATAGGGGGAAATCCAAAACAGTTTTATCTCCTAACATACACCTATTTGTATTTGTTGCTAGTTTTTCCCTCCTCAACTCCCATCCTGACAAGTTTGTTCACTGACCCCTCATTAGAAGCAATAATAATGAAGACATCCACTTCCACCATTTTTAACTTCCTCAGTAAATTTAGCTGAAGCTCTTGTATACTATTCGTTCCTTAAGGATTCAGCCAAGCATGTATGAATCAATACATCTATGTACTACACTCTGTAGCTACTAACAGCGTTGACAACAGTTTCTAGAAAATCCTGATTCCACAAAATTCAAATTAGAAGTGAGTTTAAAGTTAATAAGAATCAGTCACATGCGAAAACAGAGCTAGACATTTGTAATAATCGAAAAGAATATTCTTTGTCACTTCAATTTAACTAATGCAAATACAAAGTCGTCTACGCCAACAGGGAAAGTCAAAGCAACCCCATACTAAGGCTAACCATACTTTATGGCACAAAATTAAGGATGCAAGCCATAAAATAAAGAGCACTTGAGTTGAAATGGTAAAAGAAGGATTTACTAGTCTCCCAAAAGAAAAGGAAATAAAAATAAAAAGAAACATTTCCATTTTCCAACTTCACAAAAATTAGCTTTATAAAACTGATCAGATCAAATAAGCCATAATAGACTCTTATATAAAGAAACAAACAAGAACACGGGTCAAAAATTACATTCCTTTTCATTATTCATCTGCTTATGCAGCAACAAACAAGGTGAAGTGCGATTTAGAGCATATGATAACTTAATAATTCAAAAAAATTGAAGAACTAAGTTTTGCATTGGTTGAATTATTCAATTATCATATGCAGTTAGAAGGACACGTGGAAATCAGTTACTCATTTGTAAAGGTTTAAATAAAGTTTGGTGAGATAAAAAGGGAGAAAAAGCACCTGTTTAGCCATGCTACATGCCTTATCAGACTGATTGAGAATCTCATAGTAGAACACCGAGAAATTCAGTGCCAGCCCCAGCCTAATCGGGTGCGTTGGTGCTAGATCCACCAGCGCAATATCCTTCATTCAATCCAACATAAGAATCCTAAGTTTTTAACTTCAAGTTCAACAAATACAAATATTATCAAGGTCAAAACCCTAACCCCTTAAATTAAAGCCCGTGTCAAAATCCAAAATTCTACTCTTTAGTCAAAGTTTGGCCTCAGGTTCAGGTATCTCAGATCTCTTATGAGAAAAAAAGGTTACCTGAGCAGCCTTGTAAGACAACATGGTATCCTCGGCAGCAGATTTCCGCTCATCACCAACCTTAAACTCCGCTAAATACCGATGATAATCTCCTTTCATCTTCAAATAGAAAACCTTCGACTCAC
>JBBYHM010000019.1:19788785-19809561 GCA_038381775.1 Adansonia rubrostipa | reverse complement strand
TAAATTTATTTATTTATATTTTAACTTAGAGTTAAATTAAAACTTTTAATATTAATTAAAATAAAATATCTTATTAAACTTATAAATTATTTAAATTAAATATTAAAATATAATTTATTTCGTCCAATAATAACAAAATTAAATTTAAAACTTTTGATAAAAAATTTAAATAATTTACAATCACAAGAATCTCGTTAACTCTGGACCCGAGCCACAAATAGACAAAAATAACCTGCCTAACTCAACTCCATCATAGCACCTAAAACCCCAGCCATGTCAGTTCCATCAATCAATTCTTCAGAAACAATATCAAACACCCCCTCCAATGGCCTAAACAAAAGGATCCTTTTCCACTCGATTTACTTTTCGCCATCGTTATCGTCGTCTAGCGTTCACTCGTCTTTGCTCCTTCAATGGCCTTTCTATCTGGTTTCTGCTCTTCTTTTCTCTCTTTGAAGCCTAAGCATAACCGAATCTATAAACTCACTCCTTCGCTTCGCAAAGACTCACTCGCATTCTCGACTCCTTCTAACTCCAGCTCTAGACTCACTGTCCCTCCTGAAATATCCGCCGATTTGTCCAAAACGAACAGAGTCGGGGTTTTGAGGAAGGCCAAACAAGGGGGACTAGAGAAAGATCCTAAAGCGCTGTGGAGGAGATACGTTGACTTGACTGGTTGCACTAGCACAAGGAGCTCGGTTTGTACCTTGATGTCAGTAGGATCGGGTTTTCGGATGAGTTTGTTTCTGAAATGCAGCCCCGATTCTAAGACGGCTTTAAAGCTATGGAGGAATTGGAAAGAGGCGCCATCGCCAATCCCGATGAAGGACGGATAGTGGTCCACTATTGGTTGAGGAAAGCGAAACTCGCGCCGAATTCATTTCTGCGAGTGCTGACTGAGAACACTCTTGCTGCCATTTGCAAGTTCGCTGATTATGTCATCGGCGGTAAGGTTAGTTTTGGCGATTCCGTTTTAACTTGCTGTAACAAGCTAATTGATCGTCGATGCTTAATAGGGATTAATTTAGTAATCAGTTTGCTTAATTCCTTTATAAACTGCAGATTAAATCTCCTTCTTCTCCAGAGGGTCGTTTTACTCAAATACTCTCAGTTGGGATTGGAGGTTCAGCCCTGGGCCCGCTGTTCGTCGCGGAAGCATTGGCTCCTGATGATCCTCCTCTAAAGATATCCGATCAATCATAACCTCAAGCTCTTGGGATTTTAGGGAAGCACAAATGCCAAATTTGTTTCTCTTATTTGAACAATTTGATCCAATTTTGTGCTTATAGGTTATATTTTAAAGTAGTTTTAGTAAGTTGAATCGTGTATTTCATTTGTCTATTGTCAATGAGCTTTGAGGGTTTAGTCTGTTGACAGCCATTGAGCTTCTTAATAGTGTTTATTTGTTAAGGCAATGCTCTGACTTCAGTATTGAGTTTTTGAGTACCTTAGTAACTGAATGAATTTAGGTCTCAACCATATATATATAACTAGAATAGGCTGTTAATATTTTGTTCTCTTAGTTGGCAGATAAGATTCATTGATAATACCTATCCTGCTGGAATTGATCATCAGATTGCACAGCTCGGGTCGAAGCTGGCTTCTACACTTGTAATTGTGGTTTCAAAGGTCTGTGTGCAGTCATACTTAATATCTCTATACCATTTTTTGTTCTTGTTTTTTTCTTCTTTAATTTTATGGATTATTTATGACATATTTTGTGTATTTATCTGATAAAAACATATCTACTCAGAGTTGAGGTACCCCTGAAATGAGAAATGGTCGTTGGAAGTACAGAAAGCCTTCCGTGAAGCTGGTCTGGATTTTTCAAAACAGGTTTTGATCTCAGGTTCTTCTTTCTGCTTTTGTTTGTTTTCTTCTACTTCAGAGTACAATTTAAACATTTTAGTTTTTTATTTAATTCAAGGTAGGTTGTCATTGGAGGATATCTTAGAGGCTTCATAATTAGAGTTAGGTGTAGATACACATTCATGGCATTTGGAAGTATTCCGTTATAAATTGCTGAAAACCACATAGGTACACACAATTATGGTTTTTAGCTTTTTCTATTATTTGTTGTTATCATAATTGATATTATTGTACAACTACCTTCATGATTTTTTTCTTTCTTTCTTTCTATAATTGGTCTCAATGTTCTATAGAAGAGAAGGTCTTATCATGTTTCGTAGGCTTATTGAATTTTCTGAGTTATTAGATGGTAGCTTGATTTTTTAAACCATACTGCCTATTTGAAATTGTGCTTAGTTCAATCTAATGATGCCTTGCATAGAGAGTTCACTTGATACTTAATCTTCAGTTGCATTTATATGAAAATTTTGTATTCTGGCATGTTTTTCTTGTACTCTGGAAGCAGATTTCCCCAATGATGTGATTCTCCACTTTAGATATGTTGCCTATGTATATTTTAACGCAGGTTGCTGCTATAACCCAAGAAAATTCTTTTTTGGACAACACTGCGAGGATTGAGGGTTGGGTAGCGAGGTTCCCTATGTCTGATTGTGTTGTTGGCAGGACGTCTGAAATGTCTGCAGTTGGTCTACTTCCTGCAGCACTTCAGGCAAGTGGTCCATGGATTTAATATTTAACGTGGTTATCAGTTCACTTTTGACAGTTCTTTCTAAGTGAATACCTCAGGGAATGCACTTAAGAGAAATGCTTGTTGGTGCATCCATGATGGATGAGGCCACTAGGAGCACGGTGGTAAGTTTCAAACTGATTCATTCAACATTTTTTGAGCTGCTTTAAAATGATTGAATCAGGGAGAGTTGGAGCATGATAATAGCTGTTTTTTACTTGGTGACCTTGGGTTCATTATCTTCATTCCCTTGATGTTGCCTATTGTGGAGACTAAGAGTTTAGCTGGCAGTTTGTGAACATGGAAGAACTTGCTCCTAATCTTCTACTACCATTTTTAGTTTGTCTTTGACTACTTCTCTCGTCTGTATTCCACCTCTTATGGCAGATTAGATGTCCTGATTGACATACATATTTTTCCCCCTTTCCTTCAACTTAGGAATAATCATTCAGAATTGCTTGCTTTATCTTGGTACTGGTCATCTGATGGTTTTGGATCTAAGGTATTCAATTCTTAACTAAACGGTAGATCTTTTGTTGTCCAAAATTTGGTGTCTCATGTTAATGGCTTCCTTCTTGTACTTCTTCAGGATATGGTTGTTTTTCCTTACAAGGACAGCCTTTTACTATTTAGCAGGTATTTACAACGGTTGGTTATGGAATCACTTGGCAAGGAGTTTGATCTGGACGGTAACCGGGTATGTGCAACTGTTTAAGATGACTTTTACCACTTCATTTTAGAATATATTTTTGGGACTACTTTTGGTTCCCTAGGGGCCACTTTGTACAAATGCTAAACTGTAGGACCCTTCCCAGTCAGTCATTCTCACACTCCCCATGGTCAGTGTATTACTGAATATGTCATACGAGCTGGTATGATGTCTTTTTGCTAGGACGAACAATGGTGTTGTGTGTGATTGAGTCTCAGGTTAGGGTTATTCCTTTGGTGTTTTATATTGTCTTTCTTACCGAGCCATTTTAATAGATTAATTGTTGTCACATCTTGCCACTGAAGCTTTTGGCATAATCTAAGATTTTTTAACATGGTTGTTATATTGCGGCTAAATATTAGCAATTAAGTGATTGGGCCACTTGTTATAGGGGATAATTTTTTTTTTCCTGTTATGTTTTTTGAAGTAGCGTGAATGCTAAGTAGTAGTTTCAAGTATAAGGAACCTGATTGGAGGCATTCACCTTAACTGAACAAATTCTGTACTTCAGCCTCTTTGATGCTGGTGTAAAATTTATTAAAATATCAAAGCATCAGTAAATGAGCCAGCTTTGTTGAAAATTGTCAACGTTTGTTGCTTGGGATCTAAACATTCACTGAGGTGGAGCTTGATACAATTGTATTGCATTTTAATATTTTCCTTTTATGTAGAATATTAACTCATGATAAGCATATGTTAGTTACTTTCTTATGTGTTTAGATTTAGTAAAAATGCTGCTTCTTAATTCATCAGGTAAATCAAGGAATTTCTGTTTATGGAAATAAAGGAAGCACGGATCAGCATGCGTAAGTTTTCCTTGGACCTTTGAAATTGATTTGATCTCTATTGATGTAAGCAATGCCCAGGCCTAAGCAACTGTCCACTTACTATCAATTTATAGCTATATTAAGCAACTGAGGAAGGGTGTGCGTAATTTCTTTGTGACCTTTATTGAAGTGCTACGTGATAGACCCCCTGGTCATGATTGGGAGCTTGAACCATGTGTTGCATGTGGTGACTACCTGTTTGGAATGCTACAGGTTTGATTAGTGCCAGTTTTCTAAAACAGCAGGTTTTTCGGATTGCACACATGATGAAGGCTGGTAATGTAATGTTTGCATTTTTGTTTAACTTTTCTTGTGCAGGGAACAAGATATGCTCTGCATGCAAATGACCGAGAGTCCATCACTGTCACTGTCCAAGAGTTGACACCTAGATCTGTTGGGGTTCTCGTAGCACTTTATGAGCGAGCAATCGGACTTTATGCCTCACTTGTCAACATTAATGCTTACCATCAACCTGGTAAGTATATGTATCATCTTCTATTTAAGAAATTTAATTCTTGAAGTGAACTAAAAAGGATATTCTTTCTCTTTTTTCACATTTAATTTTCATCTTAGGTGGGAAAGCTGGGAAAAAAGCTGTGGGTGAAGTACTAGCTCAAGAAAAGTGGGTTTTAGCAGTACTCAGTGAGGCCGGGTAAGATTTCAGATCCTTTGATCAGGTATTTATGCTGCAATTTATTTGGAAGGACCTAATGTCATTGTATATGTCACATATTTATAGCTTCAGGGAAGTAACATACTTGAAAAACATTTTGCCAAGGTTTATTTTCATTTGTAGACATCTATTATGGATGAATTAGAATGTCCTTAGAAGTCATAAAGTTCGACCAAGAAATCTTTGTAGATTTTCTGGCTGTGTAACCATCTTTCTCTCCTTTCTTGCTCTTTGGTTCGAAGGCTCGAGCACTTTCAATGCAACTGCCATTTTATTGTTTTTTTGTTTTTGGCTGATTACTGTTTTTTGTTTCACTTTGTCGAGCTGTAAAGACCTGTTTAACCATTGACACTTGAAGAAGTGGCTGACCGTTGCCATGCTCCCGAAGATGTATACACGAAATACTGTTAAAGATAATTCTTACTTGCATGATAAAAAAATTATGTGCTTTACTTTGTTTTATGGCTGCCGATTGAAATGATTTACAAAATCATCGAGCACATGGCTGCCAATGACAGAGCACTAATTGCGTAAGGCAGTTGTGGTTCACCGCATAGCTTAAAAGTTTCCCTAGGGGAAAGTAATTTGGATCAATTATATACTTAAAAGTTTAATGAAATTCATGTCGTATTTACGCTTTTTACTTTCCGTAGAGAGAGAAGGAAAAAAAATCCAATAAAATTAGTTTATCATGCAATGCATCTTATTTTTCCTGGGAACCAGGTACTACCTCTTGTCTCAGTCAATGTTGAGTTAGAAATAAACTTCCACAGTTTCCTTGTTTGTCATATGAAGCTTATTTGTTAGGCAAGGCAAAGACTAGACCTATCAATGGTCATGTACTAAACATTTTAAATTTTCCATACCGTTTGATTTAAAAAATTCATATTATTTAATATATTATTAAATATTATTTTTATATATTTTTTAAATTAAATTTAATTGAAAATATTAATTTATTATTAAATAATATTTTTAGTTAAATTAATTTGAATTTATAAAATTTTTATTTAAATTTCAATTTATATAAATCAAGTTTGTAGGAAAATCCGATAAATCTAACAACAACTAAGTTCAAAAAATTTCAAATTGAAGCATATGTGTTCATTCTTCTCTTATTATGCCGTCAACAAGGAATAATAGCCTGGCATCATCGCTACCAGATATCGGCCATAGGCCGTCGCTATAGCCTTAGGCAACGAAATACTCAAAATAAAAATCACCAATGTCAAAGACAAATTAACAGCCGTCGATCAGACGTTCCGAAGAACGAAAAGTAAAAATCCACAACAGTAATTGATGATCATCTGACATCCGTCTTTGTCTCCTTTCTTAATACAGTCTAATATTTTAATCGGACAATACTAAAACGTTGTGCTCATAAACAAAAAGAAAAAAATAGCCGACCAGATTAAATCCCATACCGCACAAATATTTTTTCATTGAATAATTGTACGGCACAAATCAAGAGAAAAAACAAAGCATGTTATGGATTGTAGGACCCATCTGACTCTATGTGAACTTATATATATAATAATAATAACTATAGCGCGAAAATATAGGGTAATCAAAAACAAAAAAGCCGTCCCCACAACGTTCGATTGTTAAAAATACTTCAATTTTAATTTGAAAGAAACAATAATGACGTTCCTATCTGCCACGTCAACTTAGCCGTTACCCTTTTTTTGTTTTTTGTCACCCCACCTCCCGACGTGCGCTTTTTACTCGCACTTTTTTTTTTATCAAATAATTTTTAAGATTCGGAAAATTTCTATTTAAATTCCTAAACGAAGTCGTTTTACTGCGATATCTCAACGCAAAATTTGAACCGATTCAGGAAAATCTTGAATTACCAAAAAGAAGAAACAACAAAAAAAAAGAAAAAGAAAAAGAAAAGGAAAGCCCATTAAAATTTTTGCAGAGAAAGCTTCGGATTTCAGTGTTCTCTCTACCTTTCCGATTCACAGCTGAAGAAAGCTTTTAAGTGAACCAATTTTTTTTAATATATATTCGGTTACTATATTCAAAGCTGATCTCTTCACAGGACTTTCTCTACTTTTTTGCTTTCTCAAACTGAAACTTTGTAATCTGTGAAACTCTAAATACCGTCTCTTATGTAGTAAGTCACCGTCGTTTCGCCTCGCACATTGTTGTTCTTGTTCATAAGTTCTTTACCTTTTTTTTAGTTACTGATTTTTATTCTTACAAGATATTTTGACAATGTTGGTTTAGGTGAGACTCTAAGAGACAGAACAAAGAACATGTTCACTGAAGGACTTGACAGCAATGCCCTCAAATGGGTTCAAGAAGTAAGAGGTTTTCTTTCTTTTTTTTTTTTTTTTTGAATTTCTGTTTTGATTAATTTGAAATTCTCATTTTTTTTTTCATTTTAGCAAAAGGAACTTCCTTATTCAAATTCTAGCTTAAGGCCTCGAATGGATCCAATTACCAACATCCGTACCGGTAGTGGTTGGAATTTTGGGTTGCCACCGCCGGCGAAATTTAGAAGCGGCCACTTGCCTGCGACGGCAATCCCGGTGACGTCCACTACTTTAACCGGCGAAGACGACAGTGCCTCTGCTTCTGAAAATGACGTCGCCACTGACTCAGAGGAAGATACCGTTTATGGAGGGAGGTATTCTCTTGATTCTTCTCCACGGGATGAAAGAATTTCTAGTGGGATTGCTCGTAGATATGCTGCCCAAAGGCAGCCGCGATATGCCACTGCCAGTGACTATACATATTCGGATGTTAGTTCATCCATGGAGACCTTAATGGGAGGGAGAGGAGGGAGTTTGGGGGATAAGTTAGGGAGAGGGAATGGCAGATATCCTGTTGGGAGGGATGGTTTTACGGAGGAGGATGAGTCTTCAAATTCAGCCAGTAGCTCCGAGTTTTCAACTACGCAAGCGGGGAGTATTAATGGTAGAATTCCTCAGAGTAGGGCATATGTTTCGGAAGGGTATGCTTCGAGCGTGCCTTCTCGGATTAATGTGGAAAGTGCAGCTGAAAAGGTTTGTTTTAATAATATAATGGTTTGAATTGTTTTCCAGATTAAACATAATTCTTCAATTTGATACCAGCTAAATATTTTAGATTATTCATTAATTAATCAAGGTTTAACATAGTGTCTTGAATGGAAATATGCAGACATAGTAGGAAAATACATAAAGATTAGCGTACCGTATTATCTTTGCACCAGTTCCTGAGTTTGCTAATTTTAGCGCAACTGAGGAGAACTTGAGCTTCTTTGGTGGATTATGTGGGCCTACTATTACTCTATTGGCAGCTGTGCTTGCTGGCTCTAGGCATTTAATAGTTAATACTTCTTCGTTTGCTAGGCTTGTTACTCTTGTTGTCTGATGGAGCATGCGCGTCTAGAACCGTTGGGCAATCCTTCATGGTTATTAATCAGTAAAGGGGGATTCTAAACTTCTTGGTTTCAAAATGTTTGAACATTCAGAAAATGATTGGAACATCTAGTCCTCAGTTTTGAATTCATTTTGGACATTGTAAACACCATATATATATATATATATATATATTTGGCACTTTTGATTATTAATCTTTCTTTTGTATTCTCTAGGTTTACTTGATTATCTGGTCCATTGTACGGTTATTGTGAGTTACATATACTGCTCTTCCTGAGAAGGTTTTTTTGCAGGATTTGAATTCTAAGAAGCAACGGCATGAAAAGTTCACTGAAGATGATATTCCAAGTGCACCACCATTTTCTAGTTTAGTGCAGGAAGTTAAACAAGATACTGAGCACATTCCAGCGTCTGAAATAAAAAGTGCCCAATGTGCAGCTGATTCACATGATCCAAAGATGTTCAAATCCATGTCTGGAGTTAAGCCAGACCATAATATCAGCAACAGGAAATCTGATGAGTTTTTAAGGTTTGGGCAATGGTTTTGCGACATTCTTTATTCAAGACACTTGCACAAGAACAATAATGTCTTCAACTACTGCATATGCAATCTTGTGCGCATTAATATTATATGTTTCTCTTTGTTTGCAGAAGTGTTGTTGGTGCAGAAACTGCCACTGCATCTTCAGGTGTTCATCCAGCTCGCATGCCGACATTTCATGCAAGGTATCTCTGACAATCACGGATTCTTAGATGTTTCCAGTGATGAGAATAGACATTTCTTCCTGTAGTTTATTCTACTCGCTAACTGCTCTATGTTCGCTTATCATATCAAAATCAGTGCTCTTGGACCTTGGCATGCTGTAATTGCTTATGATGCATGCGTTCGACTTTGCCTTCATGCTTGGGCTAGAGGTTGTATGGAAGCTCCAATGTTTCTGGAGAATGAATGTGCTCTTTTACGAGGTACATTTGGGTGAGTTCAATCCTTAGCGTTGTTTTCTAGAAAGGTTACCCTGATTGATACATTCTCTCACAGTAACCAGTAGTAAATGTGGTTTCTCTTGTTCTTAAGTTACCTCTTCATTTTCTCATATCAGATGTTTATTTCATTTTATTATTATTTCTTTCAAGTTCCCTCATGTACGTTTGTATGTGGTGAATATTCACAGAAACCTTAATACCAATATGATTAATTGCTTTTGGCATCAAACTGTATTGAGTTCATTAGTCCTATAAAAGTTTCCGTAATGTCTGGGAAGTCCACTCAAATAAAAGATTTACATGACTACCTTTGCAAGCAGCTTAAATCGATGAAATGCCAAAGCTTTTTGAATTGTTTATGATTTGTACACGAGTATGTTTTATTTTCTACTCCTCACTAATTTTTGCTATTACTTTTGTTAAAATTTTCTTGTGGTACATAGATTACAGCAAGTCCTGTTGCAATCAGAAGAGGAACTAATGGCAAAACGTTCTTCAGAACTTATCAGTGAGGCAACCGCCCCAAAACCTAAGAAAATTGCTGGCAAGATGAAGGTGCAAGGTAATTTTTCTATCCCAGGTTTGACATTTTCATTTTAGAATCACTTTCCCTCGGCTATCCCTAATATTTTCTTTGCTGGCAGTGCGGAAAGTCAAAACAAACCTGGATCCACCTACTGGCTGTAGTATGTCATCTCTTAGTCTTAGAGCACCAGTAATTAAGCTGAACACTGTACGGTATCACTTATCCAATTTTCAGTCAACACTCTTTTCAAGGTGGCAAGCTCTTAGAAAGACTCGTTTTGCACCTCGTTTACCTGCAAGTCGTTCTTTCTCACTCCAAAGTTTAGCATATGTGCATGCTGGAACACAGTATATAAAACAAGTGTCTGGACTGCTGAAAACTGGTGTTACAAGTTTACGCAATAGTTCGTCATCGTATGACACTGTGCAAGGTATGTCTTTCCAAACTACATGCTATTTTGTTAGAGGTTACACAAAGTAGGATCCTGGTTAACTGGATTTATTCATCTTAGCTGCTGACTTCAACTTTGGTGTACTAGTCATCCGCGCTATGATAAAATCAATATAATATACCGCAATCATGAAACAGCCTAGTATCTTTTTGTTCAGCTATGGATAGTACTTTGTAAAAGATATGGTTTTTATGTGGATTGTAGATTGCTTTAGGGGCTCCCTAGTTGTTTAATTGCTTGTAACTATAACATCTGGATCGTACTTATGTACAGTATTGCTTGGTAATTGCTCCTTTCATGTCTTTTATTTATTTTCAATTTTTTTTTTATGAATCAGTGAACTTATTCCGTTCTTTTTTTTTTTTTGCCAACCTTCTTACATCTTTTTCAACATATATAACTAGAAACATACTGTTGCATTCTACGACTGAAAAGTTCAGCTGAAGAAGACAATAAAAAGATGCAGCCTGGATCTGGTGAAACACATGTCTTGTGAGTAACTGTTCCCTAATTCTCCTGCATTTCATCTCTAAACTTCTTTAAGACAGTTACTTACAAGGAGGAACTGATAATTCTTGCAGTTTCCCAGATAGTTTGGGAGATGATCTTATCATTGAAGTTCAGGACTCCAAGGGGAAGCATTTTGGCCGAGTCCTTGCACAAGTGGCTACTATTGCTGAAGACTCTGTACTGTTTCAAAATACTGACAATGACATTACTTCTACTTAATTTGTAGTTTTAGTTGATTTAATGGTGCTCATATGAAAGTTGAATGCAGACTGACAAGCTGCGGTGGTGGTCCATTTATCGTGAGCCAGAACATGAACCTGTGGGCAAGTTGCAGCTCTATATAAATTACTCAACAAGTTTGGATGATAATAGCAATCTCAAGGTGAACTAGCCTTTAATTAGCTTAAATTTTGAAATCTGTAGTACATTTTACAATAATAAGAAGTATGGGGTTCATATTTTAAAGAATGAAAGTTCATTCCATTTATCATTCTTTTCAACTTGGTACTATCCGCAGAAGTATCATTGTTTAAGATGAAATTTCGTATTCTTGTGAAATCGTTTTATGCTATTAATGGCTTTCTTCTTTCTTGTTCTAGTGTGGTTCCATTGCTGAAACAGTTGCTTACGACTTTGTCCTAGAAGTTGCAATGAAGGTTCAACACTTTCAGCAAAGGAATTTACAATTATATGGTTCATGGAAATGGCTATTAACAGAATTTGCCTCATATTATGGAGTTTCTGATATCTACACCAAGCTAAGGTATTTGGATGTTTTTCTTGTTTCCTTTTTTTGTTGAGTGTTGCAATTCGTTTTCTAGAAGGCTTGACATCTTTTATGCAATTTTTTGACAGGTATCTTTCCTATGTAATGGATGTGGCTACACCTACTGCTGACTGCCTCACATTGGTGCATGAATTGTTAATGCCTGTTGTTATGGAGGCCCGTAGTAAGAGAACATTGAGTCATCAAGAGGTACTATATGTTTTTATATTTTTGTTTATAGTTTATAATATGTTCCTCCTCTTATAACACGGTTGATTGTTTGCTGCTTCACAAGAATCGAATTTTGGGAGAAACCAAAGATCAGATTGAGCAGATTCTTTCCTTGGTTTTTGCGAACTACAAATCCCTTGATGAATCATCATTATCGGGCATTTTGGATGTGTTCAAGCCTGCCACAGGGCTTGCGGCACCTGCACTGGAACCTGCTGTCAAACTTTATACTCTTCTACATGACATATTGTCTCCTGAAGCACAGTCAAATCTATGTCAATATTTCCAGGTTCAGGAATTAAATTTTCTTAATGCTCTACCTATGTTTCTGCATACATTGCGCACATGTTCTCACTTTCTCAATATTCATGTCTACACAGGCTGCTGCAAGAAAGAGATCAAGAAGGCACTTGGCTGATACTGATGAATACGTTACTGCTAACAATGAACCCAATTTTATGGACCCGGTTGCTATGTCTACTGCTTACCAGAAGATGACATGTCTTTGCATGAACGTTAAGAATGAGATATTCACAGATATTGAGATTCATAATCAACATATACTTCCCAGGTATGTTTTTCCTTTTGCTGTTTGATTTGTTTTAAGCTGGCTCGGAAGGTAAATTTTCAATCATGTGATTGAGCATGGCCAAAAGCAGTATTATTGGGATAATTATTATTTAATGTTAAGAGAAGCATGATGCTGGCATTAATTACTTATTCTTGTCGGGATAGTCTACAAATTTTGAACTGTGCTGCATACAATGCAGTCACAAGTATATGTGTTTACCATTTTGAACGTAAATTTTTGATATAATATGCTCATTCACTTTTGAGCACATCATACCGGGTCATGCCATCATGCATGTATCGACATCTATATACCTACCAGTGCAGTATGTCTGGTGCAACATTAAGTCGTCTTCCTTTGTTTGCAGTTTTTTAGACCTACCAAATCTGTCAGCATCTATATACAGCACAGAGCTTTGCAGCAGATTACGTGCGTTCCTTCTTGCATGCCCGCCTTCTGGCCCTTCACCTCCTGTGGCAGATCTTATTGTTGCAACAGCAGATTTCCAGCGAGATCTTGCCAGCTGGAACATTAGGTAAGTCTTTTGGTAACAACCATTTTTGTATCAATTTTTCTTTGCACTATTGCAAGCTCATTTTTTTCCTTCCAGTCATGTGAAAGGTGGAGTTGATGCGAAGGAGTTGTTCCACTTGTACATCATGATATGGATTCAAGATAAGCGGCAATCTCTACTCGAGTCGTGTAAATTAGATAAGGTACATTCTTTAAGCAACAATCTTAGGGCGGATTGTTTATATGAAATGGCAGATTCTTACTCTTGCAACGAGATTTCCCTGCTTGTAACTTCATAAATGTACTGGGGCCTAATTGATTTGAGCCAAGAAGAGCATATTTTTGTCACCACCATGACTAAGCATGTGATGACTTCTTGTTATTTTCCCTTTCAAATGAGTAAAAATGGAATCCACAACTGAGAAAATGCTAAAATACACAAAAAGCATCTGGTAGGCTTCAAGGTTTTTTTTTTTTTTTTTTTTTTTTTTTTTCAAGTAAAATTGTCTGGAACTTGTATAATTGCAGGTAAAGTGGTCAGGAGTTAGAACACAACATTCTACAACTCCTTTTGTTGATGAAATGTATGACCGACTGAAGGAGACCTTGAGTGACTATGAAGTCATCATCTGCCGCTGGCCTGAATATATTTTTGTGCTGGAAAATGTATGTTATTTACTCCAATTTTCATTTTTCATTTTTTCTCCTAATATTCTATCTCATTAACATGCGACAAATGTGGTTGTCTTATAAAAAAAAATAACTAGTTTTAGAAAAAAGAGACATGGACAGATTTATAGCTGCTAGTTAATTATGTTTTGCGCTAGTGATTTTCCAATCAATCTACATCGTGAATTGTTTAACCAAAATTTTGTTGATAACAAGTAATAAATTTCGGACTATGTTTCTACACCAGGCTATTTCAGATGTTGAGAAAGCAATAGTGGAAGCTCTGGATAAGCAGTATGCAGATGTGGTATCTCCTTTGAAGGAAAATTTGACACCGAAGAAATTTGGCCTTAAGTACATGCAGAAACTTACTAAACGATCCGTATGCTCCTATACTGTTCCTGATGAGGTAAGCCATAGATTTTATAGTTAATGAGAGTCTCCTCTCAATTTGTATACTCTTTTGAGTCTTTGCACTAAAGAATTTGATTGCTGCTTTCAGCTGGGCATCATGTTGAATTCTATGAAGAGGATGCTTGATGTCCTACGTCCCAAGATAGAGACCCAGTTCAAGTCATGGGGTTCTTGCATCCCCGTTGGTGGAAACACAGCTCCTGGGGAGCATCTTAGCGAGGTCACAGTGATGTTGAGAACCAAGTTTAGAGGGTACCTGCAGGCTGTTGTTGAAAAACTTGCCGAAAATGTGAGTCTCATTTTCATAAGAGCATGGTAACATATTTTTTATTTTATTTTCAGATTGTATTAGTCAGTCAATTCTCATAGGAATTTCATAACCATTCACCCCATGGCCCCTTTCAGCAATGAAACAAAAAACCTTGCAACCGCCCATTCATTCACACACACACACCTCACTTTCATTTTATATGCAGACTGTATAAGTCAATGCATATTCTCAAAGTTTCCCTTTCGATCCAAACGTGCTGGTTCTGTCATGTTATTGACTGATAGTATCATTGATTCAGTTTCCATCGTTTCTATATGCAGACTGTATTAGTCAATTATGCTTGAAGCTTCTCATTCAATCAACTTGAATTTGTTCGAGTAATATTTTGGTTATACTGTGGAATTGATTTGGTTTGTTTTTGATTCTTTTCTTCAGACCAAATTACAGAACTCAACAAAATTGAAAAAGATTCTCCAAGATTCTAAAGGAACAGTAGGAGAGTCTGATATACGAAGCAGAATGCAGCCCTTAAAAGAACAACTGACAAGTACAATAAATCATCTTCATATTGTTTTTGAGACTCACGTTTTCATTGCAATCTGCCGATGGTACTGGGATCGGATGGGACAGGTAAAGTTATATAGAATGATGCCGTAAATGGTTTAAATTTTGCAATCCAATTTCATAATTTTGCACACCTCTCGTCGCAGGATGTCCTCAGCTTCTTGGGAAACAGGAAAGAAAATAGATCGTGGTACATATGTTCCAGAATTGCTGTTTCTGTAAGTAAAAACTTTACAGTCTTCTGCTTGTTGAAAAATAAGGTCCCATATTAGTTTATCACAATGTTAAACCAATGATGCACTTAACTGAGTTTTGAATCTCTAGATTGATACTCAATGATCTCGTTCTTGCATTGAGAAGTTGCATCTAAAGTTTTCTACACATCTTTTTGCCCAAGCCCTTTAATAAAGACTTTGGAGAACATATTATAGTTCTTAAGACTCTTAAGAACCCTAAAACCTAAATCCTAAACACTCTGGAGAGCATATTATAGTTCTTAAGACTCCTAAGAACCTATTATAATTCTCAGTAGTGGTTGGACAAGAATGGCGTTTAGGTTATTACGGGTTTCGTGCCAAGATATCTGCAAAATATCACGAAACTACAGTTGTTTTTGTTAAGAATTAATTTGGAAGTGACGAGAAGGAGAGGGGGAAGGCTTTTTTTCCCCCCCTCATTTTAGTTAGGGAAGTGAAGCACTTAGATTAAAAGAGTAGGGGTAGTTCGTTGCTGATTTACGTGATCTTAACCAAACCAGAAGATGTGTCCATAATTGATGGTATCTCAGCTGGAAATTACATATACCACAAAGTAAACCTTAGCATCAGTCTTAAAACATTGAATTGCTGATGTGAACAACAATTTTAATGCCAACATCTAGGCTCCTTTATGAACATCAAATTATTGACAAAAATAGAGACGGGTTGAAAATCTTCCAACATCTGAATGAAAATCCTAAAGGCCATGAAATTTTTTTCCTTGGGATATTAGAACTTTGGTTATTTATTTGATTTCTCTGTCTCATTCTCGAGGCCGCTTCTTCAATGTACTTACAAGCAACATCGTTTTGTTTTGTTTTGTTTTTTTTTTTCTTGACATTGTACCTATTTTGTTAATTTGCAGATTCTGAATGATACTTTCGCATCACAGATGCAGCAGCTCATCGGCAATGCACTCCCAGACAAAGACCTCGAACCACCAAGGTCTATCATGGAGGTGCAGTCGATGCTCTGTAAGGATGCTGATAATCACAAGGACAACTCATACTACTACTAAAAACAGTTATTTGGGTAGAGATATGAATCGGCACATTACATCAAAAAGCCTTGGAGATAAAAGTTGCCTCCAAAATTAGATGATCTCAATGGCTGAATTCGGTCATAATACACTTTTTGGGCCACTGGCTCTTACTGTTTTGAAAGGAACAAAGAACTCAACTGCTCTAAATTCATAGCTCTGCTCTCATAAATGTAGATATATATATATATATATATATAGGTATAATATATTTTTTTACTTATTTTCTTCCTCAGCTGTTTCTCTTCCTTAACATGATTGCATAGATTTTCCTCTGTATATTACTGGCCAAAAGAAATAAAGGGAAAGGGAAAAAAAATAAAGGAAAATATATGCTCTGGAATTTAAAAACCTGAAACGCCTATGCATGAAAAGCAGAGTTGAAAAAATCAGATTGATCAGTGAAATTGATTCAATCGAAAATTGCAGGTATGTTCAATCAGTACATATCAAAGAACTGATAATTTATTGAGTTGGTAAAAGACAGATAAAAAATTTGGTTCTATAATAAATTATTAATTTTATGTTGATACCATGAATAGAATCGATGACCAAGGGTTTACCGATTTGACTTTCAAACTAGAATTGAAAAGAGAATTTAATTTGGCCCAATCAAAGAAACCACGAAGTTTGTGTGATATATGATACTGTGCACACTATGACCATGTTGGCTATTAATTATATGTAGTTACAAACAGATAGGGTAGCAAGAACTTAAACCAGAGGCACCAACAACTGATAAAAAACCAAACACAACCAAACAATGAATGAGTAATGGCACATACAAGAATGGCAATTTGTGAAACTTTTCGGCGAAAGCAACTCTGCAAGGGATTTTACTGACAGCATGATATCCTAACAAAGTTGTCTCGGTGGCAAGCCTACAACAACTCTGCATAGAGAACAAAACAGCAATACCAGTCAGAACAAACACCGTCATTTTGCAGAGCATTAGCACAGCAGGTAAACAACTGAAAACATAACTCGATGTTCAGAATAAGATTTTATCGAAAGAATGAAATTTCAACCACCAAACTTTGTGTTGGGTCCATATTTAGATAAAGAAAGATAATTCGATATGCAAGGAGATGGAATAAAGATGAAGCATGTTACTATATAATCTCTCCTATAGCATCTGACCCCTCAACTTTATTTCTCTCCTATAACATACGTCCCTCGACATCTGCCATCCTCCTCAAAACAGAAAACTAAAGGGAGCTGGGTTTTCCCTGTAGGCAGGTATGCATTCATGCAGCAAAAACATGCTACTGCATATTTTGGGACATCATTAGAGTAGAAAGCTCCCAAACAAATGTTCATTACTAAACTCATATGTGTTTGGGGGACAACATTCAGTTGCATATTCTGTCTTATTGCCCACGTCCACCAGTTTGGTAAACTTCGGTTAATAACTAAGGTTATAACATAGCATAATATACAGCATAAATAAAGGTCACATGTGTCTATTAGATCTAAACTCAAAGGAGAACGCATGACATTTGTTGCCAGACCATGGCAGTCCATTTTTTCAGATTACTACTATTTTTATCTAGCTACTCAAGAATGATATATATATATATATATATATATTTTTTTTTTTTTGTTTAAATGGAGCTGGATAGGCAAAGTTCATGTGCCTCAAGTGCATTATCCACGTATCTGAATAGAAGAAAACATGCAATTATGTCATGGATGATCAACAATGAAGAGAAATGAAAAGATTGTGTACATACAAAAAAGTTGCACTTTCAAAAAGAAGAAAAAAAAGTATTTAGAAAACCAAAGTTGCTTTAATCGATCAATTATAATGGAGAAACATGATAAATCTAAGAACATGATCAGGGCTAGTTAACATTAGGAAATCACTAACAAGCTTCAATGGACAATTTGCTTAACGAATGACCCATGAAGCACAGTGCAATTTTTTGTGACATAGACGATTAAAACCTTTCCATTTCTTTTGACCTTATGATAACACAACTTTCTGGACCCAATGATATATTGATATGTAGAACAGTAGAGACATCCAACTAAGAGAGCTGAGCATTTCAGTTTTATGTTTCATGAAATCACGTACAAAATGGCTGTTTAATACTTTGGTGCATCCTTCAGGTACTGGGAATAAGAGAAGCTTTAAATTTTACATGCAGAATCACAATTATATTAACCTGACAAAACCTTCTAACTCAGGTTCTGTTTGTATTCTTTGAGGAAGAGGAGCTTCATGCCAAGGCATAGAAAGCGATT
Organism: Adansonia rubrostipa; assembly: GCA_038381775.1. Taxonomy (NCBI): domain Eukaryota; kingdom Viridiplantae; phylum Streptophyta; class Magnoliopsida; order Malvales; family Malvaceae; genus Adansonia; species Adansonia rubrostipa. Next base: position 19,791,372 of record JBBYHM010000019.1, on the reverse strand, counting down.
GGCTTTACTTCAAGGCATGAAATAATCACAAACTTTCCACCCAATGGGAGAATTGATTGCTGGTCTTTTTAGAGTTTAGGTTGATGGTAAATATTCAAGCTACTATTATTTGATGGATCAAAGATAATGGAACCCAAAGGTTAAATAGCATTAATTATAAACGGCCAATAGAACTCCAAACACTATGAAGAGCAGGAAACAAGAAATTGATTGAAAAGAGCACAAGATGCAAATAACGTACCTCCATGCACATTGCAAAAAGAGTAAAAGAAAAAAAATCTCATCAACACTTCATCTATATAGATGAATTATTTGCAATCAATTACATGTTCATAGATAAATAAGGACACAACAACTAAAAAAAACACCCATACTTATCAGTTATCATATACAGTGGTTCAAAGCATACTTACTTAAGCTTAGGAGGAACTGTCCTTGCTCTTTACAATCATAACAGGGCATTGCACATGGTTAGTGCAGTAGTTGCTTACACTTCCCAAAAACATTCTGTTGACATTCAACATAATGAGTTTCACCCAGTTTAGCATTGTGATAGATTATAAATTTGTAATGTATTTTTAATTTCATTGCTCGTATGAAGGTTTATAATCATCCACTCCCATGATATTATAAATACAAAAGAAAAACGTATCTAAATATATACAACAGAAACATTTCAAGCAGATTAGAATCATCTCAGGGGAGAGACTCTTTTCCCTCAAGCCACTTTAGCATTGCTTTGTGGTATCATCAACATAATAATGATTTTGAAAAAGTAACAGCTAGAAGACAAATGAAACTCATGGAGATGGCTATAATATTTACTCATGTTATAATCACAAACTATTTCTCCGGAAAAACTTCTGAGCCCACATGCAACAATGATTTAAAAGACTTCTATTAGAATGCATTACACTATCGAACAAACTCCCCAATCCAGTAATATAAAATTTCAATTCACCTTTCAATTAGATTTGTTACAATTGATAAGCTTCAATATTAATAATAGCCTCCATACTAGCATGATTACTAAGGCTTCCTTTAGTCCATTATTTTCATGTTTGAACAATGATCATGATTCAGAAGGTAAAACAACTCAAGAACAATGTGTAATACTAAATGGATCATTTTCATAATTTGAATCTTAGCTCAAATTTTAAGTTATAAATCATGTGATGGTGACAAATAACCAATGTCCATAGCACACGCTCGATCAGAATGGATAAAGCTATAATAGATACGGTCCAACTAGTAGTCCATCAAGCATTTAAAACAATTTGACCAATTTAGTTTCAGGGAAAATCAAGTTGTAAGGAGGGAAATACCTTCTAATAGGACCAAAAGCACGGGACCCCATCACAAGCAAATCAGCATGCAAATTTTCAACTACTTCACAAATTTTTTCCTTCGGATCCCCAATCACGACTTGCGTTTTCACGTTTGCCTGAGTTAGAGATATTCCAAACTCGTAACATGTTCCTCCAAAATATAAAATTTGTGAATATAAATAAATAAACTAATTACTTAAGGTCAAATCTCAAAAGACTTTTTGCCTACATACCTTAATTATATAACGCCAAACGAATAATAATTTAGAGACAGAAAAAAAAGGAAAACTGACCTTTTTTTCTGAGCAAATCTGCAGAGCATAGTCCAAAATCACCTCAGTTATTCTCTTCTGGTGCGCCTCGATGGCCGCCGTGAATGCAGGAACTTCTAGATCGCCTGAAGTTAAAATTAAAAAAAAAAATCAATTCGTAGCAATCAGAAATAATTTAATTCAATCTAAAGGAGGACAAAAAAAGGTGGCTTAACTGGGCCCGCCGAACGGGATGGCGCCAGGATTGAGACCAGAAGCAATGGACGGAGGAGATTGGACATGGAGGATGAGGAAGTAACCGGGAGGATCGGTAGACTCAGGAGAAGATGATCGAAGCTTGAGATTATCGAGCGCCCATCTTAAGGCGTCCATGCTCCCTTCGCTGCCATCAACGGCTACGATTACGCATCCTAAGTTTCCAGGCATGATTTTGAGTGGTTCGTTGACTTTGGCGACGTTTGGAGCTGATCCTGTTTATTTCGTTTTCTAAAGTGATTGATCACCGAACTGAATCGTTCCTATGACTCGAGCGGCGTTCAGAGTTTGGCCAGTTGATCTGGCTCTTGAAGCGCGATAATGGGCAATGAAAGAAAATTGGGGTTTAATATATCATTTGCCCCTTGCATCCTATTATTACTTTAATTATGCTTCAATTATACATGTTAGTAACTTCTAATCAATAAAAATGCAATACATAACATCGCTGTCACGTGTATTCTTTGAAAAAATAAATTTTAAAAATAAAATAAAAAATAATTTAATTATTGATATGTTATTGTTGACAGGTGAACATATAATGTGTTTTTATTTTATTAATCAAAAAGAATATTATGTCAGTTACAGTTTTGAATCAATATATATATATATATATATATATATATGTAACAAACATATAAATTAAACATCAAATTATAATTTTTTTATTAAATATTAAATTATAAATCAAATTATGAGAGCGGGAGAAGCCCAATCCTGGTTGGAGCAACT
>JBBYHM010000019.1:19767618-19784249 GCA_038381775.1 Adansonia rubrostipa | reverse complement strand
TCGCTCAGAGAAATTGAACCCAAAATACAAGTAACATCATGTTTGAAAATCCTTTCTCTTCAAGACAAACCAACGGGTAGTTGAGTACCTTGTGTTAGGTAGTGGAGGGGCAAACGCAATTTCCATATCAAGAAAGCCGGTTCCCACCTTCCCCTCAAAACATAGCCTTCGTAGTTTCCTTTGTGACTCCCCTTCATTTCAAAGCAAGATCAAAAAGATCTTACATCCCATGAGATAGAAGGTAAGATAAGAAAAAAGCTGGTTTTTTTTTTTATGTATATCTCATTAAATTAGATTTAAAAATTTTTATATTCACGTTATATTAATATTTTTATATTATAATTATATTAAAATTATTATATATTTATTATATAATTTTATATTTAAATTTATATTATATAAATTTTAATATAAATAATTTAATATTTATCAAATTTTAATTTTTTTCATCTTTATAATCGTATCAATTTCTATATAACCCACAGATATGCTCAAAAAATTTCAAATTAAAGCATATTCGGTCCGCTTTATGCCTGCATCATGGAATAATGAACTTGCAACTGCTAGTACTACATTACAGCTAAGATCATCACTTTCAAGTATGGGAGGGCCGTAGCATAGCCTACGCAAATTAACAATCACCAACGTCAAAACAACAAATCACAGCCGTTCATCATAAATACATAGACCCGAACTAATATTTAATCAATCATTTGACTTTTGTCTCGGTCTCTTTTTATTAATGTCCAACCAAATATTTTGAATTCGACACAGACCTAAACCTCAAGGCATTTAAAAATTTTAAACAGAATAAAATTATACAATACAAATATAATATAATTTAAATATAAAAAATATATAAAAAATAATTATTAATTTTTTTAAAATATATAAATATATAATATTTTAAATATAAATATTAGACAAAAAGAACAAAATAAAAGCGATGGGTAAATGTGTGCGTCTGTTGCGTTGGGACCCACCAAACCATGTGAACTATACATTAGCGGGAAAATTAGAATGAGCCAAGAAAAAAAAAAACAAAAACAAACCAAAAAGTGTCTTAATTACAACGTTCGACTATCAACAGTAACATTAATTAAAAACAACGGAGTACCTCTTTGCCACGTCAACTCACCCGTTACTTTTTTCCTTTTTCCCTCACCCGCACCTCCATACGTGCCTTTTTTATTCGCACTTTTCTTTTATCAAATTTTTAGCTGACGAGAAAATTGAAAACGCAGTCGTTTTTAATGTATTGAACCGACGTAAGAAAAAGAAAATCTTGAATTAAAAAAAAGAAATAAGAGCAGAAAAAGAGAAAACCCCATAAATTATTTTGCGCAGAGAAAGAAGGCTTTGGATTTCGGAGTTCTCTCTCTCTCTCTCTCTCTCTCTGTATTTCTGATTCAGATCCGAAGAAAGCTTTTCGCCGAAGCAAAGCTTTTTTTTTTTATTTAAAGCTTCAGAAATTTGGTTAAGTGTTAAATACTATATTCTAAGCTGATCTCTTTACTGGACTTTCTTTTTCAAAGCTCGAGCTTTTTGCTGCTCTGAAAACTGTGACTGAACGCCGTTTCTTATGTAAGTCACTGTCGTTTCACTTCGCTCATTGTTTTGTTTTGTTCATCTTTTTTTTTTTCGTAACTGATTTGCTCTTACAAGGAGGATTTTGACAATGTTGGTTTTAGGTAAGACTTAAGAGACAGGACAAAGAACATGTTCACTGAAAGACTTGACGACAATGCCCTCAAACGGGTTCGAGAAGTATGATTTTTTTTTTTTAATTTCTGTTTTCATTTACTTAGAAATTCTCATTTCTTGTTTATGTTTTAAGCAGAAGGAGCTTCCATATTCAGATTCTAGCTTAAGGCCTCGAATGGATCCAATCACCAACATCCGTGCGGGTGGCCGGAATTTCGGCTTGCCACCCATGGCGAAATTCAGAAGCGGTCATTTGCCGGTGACGTCTACTACTGTAACTGGTGATGAAGAAAGTGCGTCGGCTTCTGAAAATAACGTGACTACTGACTCAGAGGAAGATACTGTTTATGGAGGGAGGTATTCTCTTGATTCTTCTCCACAAGATGAAAGAATTCCTAATGGAACTGCTCAGAGATATGGAAACCTGGCCCAAAGGCGGCCACGATACACCACTGCCAGTGATTATACATATTCAGATGTTAGTTCGTCGATGGAGACGATAATGGGAGGGAGAGGAGGCAGCTTGGAGGGTAGGTTAGGGAGGGGGAATGGGAGATATCCTGTTGGGAGGGATGGTTTCACTGAGGAGGATGAGTCTTCTGATTCGGCTGGTAGCTCTGAGTTTTCGACTACACAAGTGGGGAGTATTAATGGTAGAATTCCTCAGAGCAGGGCCTATGTTTCAGAAGGGTATGCTTCGAGCGTGCCTTCTGGGATTAATGTGGGTAGTGCAGTTGAAAAGGTTTGTTTCAATAAAATTTCGATTTGAAATGTTTTGATTGTTTTTCCAGATTGAGACACAATTCTTCAGTTCGACAGCAGATAGACATAGCATATTCATTATAGCTGGACATAGTTGAAGTCGAAGTTTTACATTAATCAAGGTTTACAAGAGTAACTTGAATGGAAATATGTAGACATAGTAAGAAAATAAGTAGAGACCAAGTACATTGACTTTACTCTGGTTCTGTGATTTGCTAATGTTTAGTGCAACTAAGGAGAACTTGAGCTAATTCTTTGGTGGATTAAGTAGGCCTACTGTTATTAGTTATGTTGACTTCAAGCATTTAATACTTCTTCATTAGCTAGCTAGTCTTGTTACACTTATTGTCTGGTGGAGCATATACACATAGAACCTTTGGTTTAATGCCTTTAGGGAAATCCTGCACGATGACAGTTGATTTTAACAGGTAAAGGAGGATTCTGAACGTCTTGGTTTCAAGATGATTCTACATTTGGACAATGATCAGAACATCTAGCGCTCATTTTTAAATTCATCTTGAACATTGTAAATGTCATATATATATATATATATGTATGGAGAGAGAGAGAGAAAGAGAGAGAGGGAGAGTTATTATGAGTTATATATAATGCTCTTGCTGAGTGTTTTTTTTTTTTTTTCCTTTTTGCAGGATTTGAATTCTAGAAAGCTACAGCATGAAAAGTTCTCCGATGATATTCCAAGTGCACCACCATTTTCTAGCTCAGTGCAGGAAGATAAACAAAATACTGAGCACATTCCAGTGACTGAAATAAAAAGTGCCAAGTTTGCAGCTGATTCATATGATCCGAAGACATTTAAATCCATGTCAGGAGTCGAGCCTGAGCATAATACCAGTAACAGGAAATCTAATGAGTTTGGAAGGTTTGTGCAATGGTTTTGCGTAATTCTTCTTCAATAATTAATTTGAAAGCACATAAATGTACCCAACTACTGCCTAAACCGTCTAATGCACATTGATATTATTTATTCTCTTTGTTCCCAGAAGTGCCGCTGGTACAGAAGCTGCCACTGCATCTTCAGGTGTTCATCCAGCTCGCATCCCAACATTTCATGCAAGGTATCTCTGACGAACAAAGACTCTTAGATGATCCCAATGATGACATAGACCTTTTTTTCCTGCATTTTATTCACTAACTGCTCTAATTTGTTTATCGTATCAAAATCAGTGCTCTTGGACCTTGGCATGCTGTAATTGCCTATGATGCATGTGTTAGACTTTGCCTTCATGCTTGGGCCAGGGGTTGCATGGAAGCTCCAATGTTTCTGGAAAATGAATGTGCACTTTTACGAGAAACGTTCGGGTGAGTTTAATCTCTTTGTTCTTCTAGAAAGCTAACCTTGACCGACATATCCTTCCACACTAATTTGTATTATAATGGTTGTCTTGCTACGAAAGTTGCCTCTTCATTTTCTCATCTTAGTTGTTTATTTCTTTTGAAGTTCATCTTGTGTTTGTGTGTGGTGAACATTGACAGAAATCTTTATATCAATAAGAATAATTGCTTTTGGTATCGAACTGTCTTGATTTAATTAGTCCAATAAAAGTTTTCATATGTCGAGAAGTCCAAAAAAAGTTAAAGATTTACATGACTATATTTGCCAGCATGCTCTTGTATTGACGAAGATGCCATCCATATTCTCTGAAGGAAATGATTTAAAGAATCTTAATTTGGTTTCTTAACTGATCATGGAGATTTTGGACTTTTTTACTATTTGTAAATGAGTATGCTTATTTTGTTCTGCTCCCACTAATTTTTGTTTGTACTTTCCTTAAAATTTTCTTGTGCTACATAGATTACAACAAGTCCTGTTGCAATCAGAAGAGGAACTAATGGTAAAACGCTCTTCAGAGCTTATCAGTGAGGCAGCTGTGCCAAAACCTAAGAAAATTATTGGCAAGATGAAGGTGCAAGGTAATTTTTCTACCCCGACTTCATATTTTCATTTTTGAGTCACTTTGTCTTGGCTATCCCTAATATTTTCTTTGCTGGCAGTGCGCAAAGTCAAAACAACTCTGGATCCACCAAGTGGCTGTAGTATGTCATCTCTTAGTCTTAGGGCACCGGTAATTAAGCTGGAGAATATACGGTATTACTTGACCAGTTTTCAGTCAACAGTCTCTTCAAGATGGCAAGCTCTTAGAAAGATTCGTGTTGCACCTCGTTTACCTGCAAATGGTTCTTTCTCTCGCCAAAGTTTAGCATATGTGCATGCTGGAACTCAGTATATAAAACAAGTATCTGGACTACTGAAAATTGGTGTGACAAGTTTACGCAATAGTTCGTCATCATATGAAGTTATGCAAGGTATGTCTTTCCAAATCCCTTGCTTTCTTGTTAAAGGGTGCATAAAGTAGGATCCTGTTTAACTGGATTTATTTTCATCTTTGCTGATTTGGACTTTGATGTACTCTTCCTCGCTATGCTAAAAGCAATAGATTCCCACATTATATACCCAAATCGTGGAACATCCTAGTTCCTTATTGTTCAGCTATGAATATTACTTTGTGAAAGATATGGTTTTGCCTGTGAATTGTAGATTGCTTTAAGGGCATCCCTGTTTATTTAATTGTTTGTACCTAAAACATCTGGATTGTGCCTCCGTATAGTAGTGGTTGGTAATTGTTCCTTCTGTTTCTTTCATTCATTGCCTTTTTTTTTTTTTAATGGACCATCAATTTATTCTTTTCTCTTTGTTCACATATGTCATTAGAAAGGTACTCTTGCATGCTAAGACTGAAAAGTTCAAGTGAAGAAGACAGCAAAAGGATGCTGCCTGGATCTGGTGAAACACATGTCTTGTATGTGATTGTTTCCTAATTCTCCTGCTTTCATTTCAAAATTTATTTAAGACAGTTACTGACAGGATGGGAACTGATAACTCTTGCAGCTTCCCAGACAGTTTGGGAGATGATCTAATTGTTGAAGTTCATGACTCCAAGGGAAAGCATTTTGGCCGTGTCCTTGTACAAGTGGCTACTATTACTGAAGACTTGGTATTGTTTCAAAATATTGACGTTAGTTCTACATAATTTGTAATTTTAGTTGATTCATTAATGATCATATGAAAGTTGAATGCAGACTGACAAGCTGCGATGGTGGTCCATTTATCGGGAGCCAGAACATGAACCTGTGGGGAAGCTGCAGCTCTATATAAGTTACTCAACAAGTTCAGATGATAATAGTCATCTCAAGGTGAACTAATCTTGATTAGCTTAAATTTGAAATCTATAGTTTTTTTTTCTTAATTAATTACAATAATAAGTCTGCAGTTCCATATTCTAAAGAAAGAAAGTTTGGTCCATTTATTTTGCTTTCTAACTTGGAATTAGTGCATGATTTTTGTTGTTTAAGATGAAATTTGGATTATTGTGAAACAATTTATGATATTAATTGCATTCTTCTTTCTCGTTCTAGTGTGGTTCTGTTGCAGAAACAGTTGCTTATGACCTTGTCTTAGAAGTTGCAATGAAGATTCAACGTTTCCAACGAAGAAACTTACAATTATATGGTTCATGGAAATGGCTATTAACAGAGTTTGCCTCGTATTATGGAGTTTCTGATGTCTACACCAAGCTAAGGTATTTGAAATTTTTAAGTATTGCTATTAGTATTCTTGAAGGCTGCTGTTTTAGTCAACATGTTTAGGTTTTACATCTTTAATGGACATTTTTAACAGGTATCTCTCTTATATAATGGATGTGGCTACACCTACTGCTGACTGCCTCACCTTGGTGCATGAATTGCTAATGCCTGTTGTCATGAAAGGCCACAGTAAAATGACACTGAGTCATCAGGAGGTACTGAGCCTTTCACTTTTTGTTTATAATTTATAATATGTTGCGCCTTCCTTTTATTACACAGCTGATTGTTTGCTGCCTCACCAGAACCGAATTTTGGGACAAACCAAAGATCAGATTGAGCAGGTTCTTTCTCTGGTTTTTGAGAACTACAAATCCCTTGATGAATCATCATTCTCGGGCATTATGGATGTGTTCAAGCCTGCAACAGGGCTAGCAGCACCTGCACTAGAACCTGCTGTCAAACTTTATACTCTTTTACATGACATATTGTCTCCAGAAGCACAGAAAAATCTTTGTCATTATTTCCAGGTTCAGGAATTTAATTTCCTTAATTCTGTACCTTTGTTTCTAAACACCTTGCCCCCTTGTTCTAATATTAGTATTTACACAGGCTGCTGCAAGAAACAGATCAAGAAGGCACCTGGCTGAGACTGACGAATATGTTACTACCAACAATGAACCCAATTTTCTGGACCCCGTTGCTATGTCCACTGCTTACCAGAAGATGACATGTCTTTGCACGAACATTAAGAATGAGATATTCACTGATATTGAGATTCACAATCAACATATACTTCCCAGGTATGTTTTTCCTTTGGTTGCTGTTTAATTTGTTTTACACATGCTTGGAAAGTAAATTTTTATTCATGTGATGGAGCATGGCCAAAAATTGAGCAGCAGTTGAGATTCTTATTTGATTTTAAGCTAAGCATGATGCTGGCATTGATTACTTAATGTTGTTGGGATAATCCTCAATTTTTGAACTGTGCTGGTAACAAGTTTGTTATCGTTTAGCATGCTTAAGTAATGTTTGTGTTTACCATTTTGAATGTAAATTGTTGATACAATATGCCCATTCACTTTGAGAACATCATACCAGGTCATATCGTCATGCTTGTCTCAACATCCATACAGGTACTTCCTGTGTGGTATGGCTTATGCAACATTAAATTGTTTTCCTTAATTTGCAGTTTTATAGACCTACCAAATTTGTCAGCATCTATATACAGCACAGAGCTTTGCAGCAGATTACGTGCATTCCTTCTTGCATGCCCACCATCGGGCCCTTTGCCACCTGTGGCAGAACTTGTTATTGCCACAGCTGATTTCCAGCGAGATCTTGCCCACTGGAACATAAGGTAATTCTTTTGGTAACAATTTTGGTAACAACCATTTTTGTATTATTTTTTCTTTGCACTACTGCAAACTCATTTATTTTGCTTCCAGTCATATTAAAGGTGGAGTTGATGCAAAGGAGTTGTTCCACTTATACATCATGATATGGATTCAAGACAAGCGGCAAGCTCTACTTGAGTCATGTAAATTAGATAAGGTACATTCTTTAAGCACCAATCTAATCGCAGATGGTTAATATGAAATGGTAGATTCTTACTCTTACAATAAATTTCCTTCTTGTAACTTCAAAAATGTACTGTGGCCTAATTGATTTGAATCAATAAGAGCATATCTTTACCACCATGTCTAAGCATGTGATGACTTCACTTTATTTTCTTTTGAAATGACTTAAAATGAAATCCACAAATGAAGACAATGCTAAAATTTGTTATTCTAGAAGCAACTTGCAGATTTTATCAAGCTGGTTTTTCATGTCTGAAACTTATGTACATGCAGGTAAAGTGGTCAGGAGTTAGAACACAACATTCTACGATTCCTTTTGTTGATGAAATGTATGATCGACTGAGGGAAACTTTAAGTGACTACGAAGTCATCATCTGCCGCTGGCCTGAATATATTTTTGTGCTGGAAAATGTATTTATCTACTTTGATTTTTGTTTCTTGCTTTGTCCTTATATTCCACTCATGCAGTAACATGCAACAAATGTGACCCTGCTGATTTTCCAAAAACTAGCTTGTTTTAGAGAAGAAGAAAAAAAAAAAAAAAAGACACTGGGAGATTTCTAGCTGCTAGTAATTTATGTTTTGCACCAGTGATCTTCCAATCAATCTACATAATGAATACTTTAACCAGGTTTTTTAGTAACAAGTAATAAACTTTGAGCTATCTTTCTATGACAGGCTATTTCGGATATTGAGAAAGCAATAGTGGAAGCTCTGGATAAGCAGTATGCAGATGTAGTATCTCCTTTGAAGGAAAACTTGGCACCAAAGAAATTCGGCCTCAAGTACATGCAGAAGCTCGCTAAACGATCTGTATGCGCCTATACTGCTCCTGATGAGGTAAGCATAGATTTTAAGTTAACAAGAATCTCCCTTGGATTTGCATACTCTTTTAGTTTTTTTTTTTTTGCTTAAGAATTTGATTGCTGCTCCCAGCTGGGCATCCTGTTGAATTCTATGAAGAGGATGCTTGATGTCCTACGTCCCAAGATAGAGCTCCAATTCAAGTCTTGGGGTTCTTGCGTACCTGATGGTGGAAACACAGCTCCCGGGGAGCGCCTTAGTGAGGTTACAGTGATGTTGAGAACCAAATTTAGAGGGTACCTGCAGGCTGTTGTTGAAAAACTCGCTGAGAATGTGAGTCTCATTTAATAAGGGCACAGTGATTTTTTTTTTAATTGTCTTGTTTGGTCTTTATAAAAGAAGATAAAATATAGGGTTTAATTTGATTGGTATTTCTGACCTGGATATATTGCAGATAAAATATAGGGTTTAAGATAAAATATTGCAGATTGTATTAGTCAATTATATATGCTTGAAATTTCCCATTCAATGAATTTGATTTTGTTTGATGGTGCTTTTGGTTTTGCTGTGGGGTTGATTTTTTTTTAAATTCTTTTTTCCAGACCAAATTACAGAATTCGACAAAATTGAAAAAGATTCTCCAAGAGTCTAAAGAAACAGTGGGAGAATCTGATATACAAGCAAGAATGCAGCCACTGAGAGAACAGCTGACAAGTACAATAAATCACCTTCATACCATTTTTGAGACTCACGTTTTCATTGCAATCTGCCGATGGTACTGGGATCGGATGGGACAGGTAAAGTTATAGATGAACAATGATGTAAAAAGGTTTGAACTCTGCAATCCAAGTTAATTTTTGCTCATTCTACATGATTTTTTTCTTTTTTTGTTCCCCTCATTGCAGGATGTTCTTAGCTTCTTGGAAAACAGGAAAGAAAATAGATCATGGTATAAAGGTTCCAGAATTGCTGTATCCGTAAGTAAAAACATGACAATCTTTTTTCCTCCTTGCTAAAAATGAGGTCCCAAATTAGTTAATTACAATGTTAAACCAATGAGAATACAGGTAGTTCTTTGTCTGATAAACATAATCTTAACTATAAAGCACAAAATCTCTTTAAGAACTTTGTTATTGCTGTTGTTTTATTTGTCAGAGGGAACGGTGAGGAATCTGTGTAGGCGATTATTCATGTTAGTTCAGCAGGAAATTACAAAAAATTGAATTAGGTGATGCTAATAACATTTTTACTGCCAAACAAGTAGGCTATTGTAAAAGCAATCAAGTTACTTAGAGAACATAGATGGGTCGAAATCTTTCAATATCTGAATGAATATCCAAAAGGCTAAGCTAAGAAAGAATTATTCTTTTCAAAAGGCCAATATGCAAAGTTTTTCCTAGACATTTCATATGTTTCTTGGACTCTGGTTTGAGTTTTAGATACTGGTATATGTCTAACATTGGTATGTTAAATTTTTTAAAGTTTTTCCATGTATTTGGAGGATCCTTAGAAGGTCATATCTCCGTATCCATATAAAAAAATGTGTCAGATACAGATATTTAAAGAAAAATAAAGAATCTAAGCAACATAGAGCACATAATCATAGGAACATTTAAGATATTCGAATCTGAATTCTGAATTAGTTGATTCAGATTCTTCGGGATTTGAAAATTTTGATGGATAAGGGCAATTTTGATTGGTAGTGACATCCTCAAGCACATTTAAGATACATATGGATTTTCTCCAGTGACATCCTCAATGTTTCTTCTTCAATATTTGTAGTACTTACAAGGAGTAACATATTTTAGTGTTTTTTTGACATGGTACCCTGTTTGCAGATTCTGGACGATACTTTTGCGTCACAGATGCAGCAGCTCGTTGGCAATGCACTTCCAGAAAAAGATCTCGAGCCACCAAGGTCTATAATGGAGGTTCGATCGATGCTGTGTAAGGATGCTCATAATCAGAAGAGCAGCTCATTCTACTACTAGGCACAGTTATTTTGGTAGAGAATATGAATGAGCTGGTGACACATTACATCAAAAGCCTTCGAGGAGGTAGAGAGAGAGAGAAAAAAAAGAAAAAATAGAAAAACCGTGGAGATAAAAGTTGCCAAGCGAAATTAGATGACTGAATTTGGTCATCTGTGAATTGTGATTCTGTATATGTATGATACAGTTTTTGGGCTTCTAGCAGGCTCTTTAAGTTTTGAAAAGGAGCAAGTGACTCAACTGCTCTAAATTCATAGCTCTGCTCTTATAAATATATATATATATATATAATCATATAAATACAAACACTGAAATTGAAATTCTTGGCCCTCATTGTCTATATATATATGTGTGTGTGTGTGTATTCTTTTTTCATTCTCCAGTTATTAGCTTTACTTGAATCCGCTATTTATACATATGAAAACTAGAATGAGCTAAGTGAAAAATAACCCCTGTAAACTATATTTCTTCCCTTTGATCAACCTTCAAAAACATGGTTCTAAGAGGCTATGTTCTTCCCTCAAGAATCATTGGAATTTGGAAGTAAAAAAAATGATTAAAGGATAAAACATTTCTTTTATGCGATGCAAAACAAGGGGGCAAATCGAGAAAAGCAAAAGATCTTTGCTTCCACGTTTCTTAAACAAGTTGCTTTATAAAAAACTTCCAAATCCAACAGCTTGCCCACAAGGATAAAACTTCCCTATAATTTGGAACTTCCCACCAAGTAGGCAACCATGTAAAGCGAAAACACTATCTTATGTTTAAAAATATAATAAAAATAAGCAATTACTTACATTAGTTTGGAAAAAAAAACTGACCGAAGACATCTTTCAAAATAACGACAATAATAGAACGAGAGTATTCAAATGGTAATGTAAGATATCCAAGATAAAATAATGCCTAACGTGTGCGTGTGTGTATATATATATATATATATATATATATATATATATGTTGGTCACGTCACAATCAAAAAATGCAGAAGTTAGGAGATTAAAAGGTTAGCTGAGAGATAGTCGACATGTGGGCGTGGGAAGGGATTTCCCTTCCGAGATGGACGTCCCCTTGTGCTGTGTTGAATCAGAGCTCTTATCGCTAAAGTCTTCAAAGTGGAAGTGAGAGAAGCGATCAGAGGGTGACTTCTTCACTCTAACTGGGAAACAAACAAAACAATAATACTAAGATTGAGCAATAACTATTAGCTTAGTTCATCTGTCTCCTATCTGTAAAAGGAAAGGAAGGCAGCGATTTAAAAAGTGACCACAACACAATATTAAAATTATTTTATTTATTGTAATTTTATGATTTTTATTATTTTCGTCACTCATATTTATCTTAATTGACTGTAATGTAATCTGAATCATGTCCGCGACCCCAATTTAGATTAAATCCCTAAAGGAAAGTAGTAGAATTTGCTTTGGTGAGTTAGGCTGGATGCATTTTCGTTCGTGAGACGCGAATGAATTTGAATTGCAATCAGAGATTCTTCGAGAAAACAATATTTACAAAGATTAAAAAAAAAATTACAAATATAAGATCAATGGATCTGTAGCAGGAAAAAGAATAAACTGTATTCATGCTACAGAACCTGCAAAACACCTAGGCTGGCTTGCATTTTGACACCAATAAAGAAAGCATAAATTTGAGAGCTCCAACAACTTCAGACTTTGTTATCCAAGTAGTGCAAGTGCAAGGAAATCAGAGAAGCTTTGATATAACATGACAAGAAGTCCAGAAGGCTTTCGAGGCGGCTCTTAGAAGGACCGGGTTTTGGTATATCCTGTTCAAAAAACAAACAAACAAACAAATAAATGGTATTATTATCAGCCAAAAGAATCAATCAAAGCCAACTGAGGGAACTTCAAGCAGCAAATTAAAGAACTGAGAAACACTGGTTTTTCAAGATATAAAATTATAACCCACCCAATTGCAGTTGCCCCCCAGGATGCCACATTATAAATGACTTTGCTTCCATCCCATGCTTTTCGAAGCTTTCCCTTTTTCTTTTTTACAGAGAAGGTCTTGCTCAGTGCTACAACAGAATTCAAAAGAACACCAGAATTCGTGTCCCAAATTAATGGCCAGAAACATAGTATCGATTTGGAATAAAAGATGCTTGAGATGGAAAATATAAGTTATTAAGTGAAACGTTATCTTATTTTTTTTTTTTCCTTTTAACATTTAGGAAGGAATACATAAGCTCACTAACGAAGACAAACAAACTCACCCTCCTGAAGTTGATTGGGGGTCAAATCCTAGGAGAGAGAGAAAAAAAAAAAAAAACTCTTTAGCATCTGGTGGTGAATAATCCATGGTGAACTTTGACTTGAACTATCACATTTTACGGCTTAAGTGTATTATGTGTGAATGACTATAAGGAGAAAAATTAAAGTCCGAATTAATAGTAACAATAACAAGAAGCAAGAATTTCACATACCTTGGTCTGTTTAAGGGACAGCAAATATGCAGCCATAAAACATGCAACGCCTTCTACTATATCCTCCTGCCTAACAAGAACATAATCTTCTTGATCCAAATCGATATCTTTATCTTCCCAAAGATCATTTTCATTGACCATGTCCCAAGAACTAACTTCTTCTGGTTCCACACAAGAATTTCATTAGCATTCAGGCAACAAAAATCATTTTAAACACAAACAGAAAGCTCTCCTAAAAGCATGGACTTCAATACACTGCATGCATACATACATACATACATATATATATATATATATATATATATATATGCTTGTTCAAAGTCCTAGCAATGAGTTGAAAACGATATACACTAACAGTCTCAAGGGGACCATCTCTGGATGCATACCAGCAATGTTTTCTGGAACCGGCAACTGAGCACACTCTAGCTTTTCAAGGAAGTCAGAGCATTGAACTCTAGATTTGAGAAGATTGCACAACTGCATTTAAAATAAAAGGGGCACAAACTTTAGATATTCAAGTTATTTGGAAATATTTGATAGGAAAGCAAATGCCAACCTCAAGGGTCTGAGCAAATCAAATCAAGTATAAGGGATTGCCGTATTTAAGTGGAATTTCAATATTTTGCCATTGGAAGATGCAGGTCGTCCAGAGAAGTACAAAAGTGGAATACGGGCTTTTATTTTGATCCATGACATCTAAAAACATGAGACTACAAAGTGAAATACAATGAAAAACAATAACAAGCACTCACACTCCAAAGTGGAATACAACCATCAGAGGAAAAAAGAATCAACTTCTTACCTTCCACAACCATCAGACTCAACTTCTAGACGAAGAGATAGAAAGTTCCAGTTTTTTTCAGAAACTTTGGCCTCTTTTTTGCACTTCAATTATCCAATTTGAAATACATTTGTATTAGCTCCCAATCTTATATCTTTCCACACAATTCTACTTAATAGGATGAATGCTATGATGGAAAAGTTTCAATATCTTCTTGGTATTTCGTTCTCATTTATCTATTTTTTCAAAACAAATATATAATAGAAAGAAACAAAGCCATAAGAAAGGAGCACTGGAATTGAGATGACATCAATAAGTCAAAGGCTAAGAGGCAAAGGGACTCTGAAGCAAAAAAGAAAAAGGTATCATATTACAAATTTGATAAGGTGAAGGATGTTTTAATCTATTACTGTCCTATTTAACAGTTGATTCTTGCTCTCCAATCTCTGGACTACTTCCGTACAAGTTATTTTTTTCCATTTTTAGTTTAATTCAAATTGAAAGAATGCAATCCCAGCCTATATTAGCTTTAAATCGAGAATAATTTCCCTATCTTATGATCTATAACAACATACACACCTCTCAACCTAGCCCAGACTCAAGAGTGAAACAGTCACCATAGTAAAACCTGCTAACTCGCAAACAAGTCAAAACGGAAAAACACTCATCAGTAACTTATATTCTACCAAAACTATACCCTGTTACTAAGTTTAACGCAGCAACGAAAGTATGTACTTGACAGTAGAATAGAAATGCAACTGATGATTCAAAAACCAGACCACTATCCAAATGAGAACTACCATTTAGCTATAATATAAGTTCAATTGTCTCATTCAAGCTGAGTTCAACACAGATCCGAGTTTCTCATTACTCATGGAAGAAACGCATAATCCACAAATGAACTACGTAACTTAGCTGAACCTCTATGCATTTAAATTTTCAAAGTTCTCTTCTGAACATAGATATAGAATAGTTTATACAAGCTAAATCTTATTAAAGAACATTAAAAGAAAAAAAAACCACCAAAATGAATACCAATTGTTTTTGCGAGCTAAAAAAGTGATTATTTAAGCTTCTCACTTAGAATTCCTCTCCCCCCCTCAGCATCGAAACAGAAATCTGAAGTCAGAATCAAAACCTAATAAAAACAAATAACAGATAATGAACAAAAAGAATAAAACAAACCTCATCCACTTCTTGATCTCTTTGAACACCGACGCCGCTGGCTTCCCTTTGAGGATCCACGTCATCTTTACCATCCTCATCTTCATCGTCATCATTATCATCGTCGATTCCAACTTCGCTGTTACTAAGCAATTCCAGAGCTTTTTGGCACTGTTCCAGCACAGCTTGCAAAGTCTTCCTCTTAACGCGAACCTGATCTTTCTCTTCCACAACTTTTCTCTTCATATCTCCAACTTCCATCGCGAACGATTCGTTGCTCGATCCCGATACCTCTATCTCCATGTCGCCAACCCTAAAACAAATCTAAAAAAGAATTCCACCTAAGCGCCTCAAATTTCAAACCCTGGGAAATTCAAATAAGGTTAAAATTAAAATTTTTGAAACTGTCGTCGCATAGGGAAATCAGAGATAGATGGAAGGTAATTGAATTTATTTATTTATTTATTTAATAGAATTAGTGGAGATGAAGAACATATGCTTTTTTACTTTCAAACTTCTTTGATTTTGCTTTGGTGACGAAAAGTGAAAACAAAGGAAAAGCCAACAGGAGCCAACATGCCATACAGCCGTCTCAGCCTTGGAGCATCCACATGCTGGATTTTGGGATCCGTTTTGGTTCGGTTTGCGCTCCTGACCACCTGGGCGAATTAGAAATTTAGAATTTGGTCAGTTTTATTTATATTAAATTTGTGCTTAACTCCACCGAATCTCCGTATTTATAAAGAACAGCGTTTCGTTTATCTTGGTTTGTTGAAAAGAACAATGTACCTTCGAATTATCCAACACCAACCCCCACCAAAAGAAATTGTACCTTGATAATTTAAGTGTAGGTTATTAGATCGTGTTTATTGTCCTTATTAAAGTATTTAAAATAAAAAATATATAATTATGATATTATTTTTATTTTATGAAAATAATTGATTTAATATAAAAAATTAAAAAAAAAAGTTTTTATGATTAAAGAGTGACTATAGATATTCTTTAAGTAGATCTTATTATATTTCATATTTTTTATTTTTTAGTAATAATGTAAATAAACAAAATCCCAATGAATTAAAAATAATCAAGACCTGAGAAATAACACTAACTCAAAGCTCATAAAATATCCAACAATAATAAACGACAAATATTCGAAAGAATTTCTAAAAATAATTTAAAATTTTCTTTAAATCAACTTAAAAATAAAATATAATTAGATTGTTATATTATTAAATTCAATCTTCTCAATTTTGTCATTTCAATAGAAATAAATAGGAACAACGGGAGAAAAAAGAACCAAAATCACATAGAAGAAAATAATGTGTTTGGTTTAATGCAATAGGAATCTTATTATAATAATATTTGAGCATGTTATAGTAATGCGGCTGTTTAGTTAATAAAATAGTTATTTCGTTATAGTCTTATTCTCAGAAATCACTGATTAGCCACTCTACTCTCACTGCATAAATATTTCAATTTTAGGCCGAATAAGAAATTACTGTAGCAGATTTAAATATCATACTATTCTTAATATTCTATTATAAGAAACCAAACTATTAAATATAACTATTCAATTTTATTTCTAAACTATTAAATATAACTATTCAATTTTATTTCTACTCTACCCTATTTTCACAGAATAGTTACTCAAGTATAGCTATATTTCATTGTAGTGAACCAAACGTAAATGCATACGGAATTACATAAAGTTTTAAGGTTTAGTTCTTTTTTTTCATCTTTTTTACATACTTCACTGTTAAAATTAAAAATAAAAACCAATTAAATGATAAAAACTTATGAAT
>JBBYHM010000019.1:19742336-19767518 GCA_038381775.1 Adansonia rubrostipa | reverse complement strand
ACTTTATTAATTATAAAAAGAATCTGTGGAAAGAAAAAAGATGTTGCTTCTACGTTTCTTAAATATGATTGTTTTAGAAAGACTTCAAACAGCTTGCTCTCAAAGGTAACCAAACCCTCCCTCGTATTTTCAAAGTCTTAATAAAATAGATAAAGCTTGCACGACGTAGGCAATAATGTAAACAATATTCTTTTTCTTTTGAATATTTAAAAATTGTCAAAGATTAAGTTTCGAAATAAAAAAAAATTATAAATTTAATACTTCATTAATAGATTACTTAATTTTAAACAATAAAAAATAAAAATACTGGACCCTTATAAAACAACTATACCTACCTATGGAATGAGCGCTAGGTTTGAATCAGGCTTAAATCCTATATCGATAAAAGTTGTCTACCCCGACCCTGTCCTATCCGAAATATGAATAAAAATATTTGCTCGGCTCTATCCGAAATATAAAAGATATTACCAGACTTGCATAGGTCCACTCAAATTTATACACATTTATACATAGAATGATTGGTCGCTCTTCGGAACAATCAATCCCCTTAAAAATCTATGTTAGTATTAGCAAAATGAACTGAGTCAAGTTGAACCTAGCCAAAAAAAATATATATATATACCATTCAAAACAATGTTTTTATACAGATTTTATTTTTGTCTAACCAGATTTTCGAATCCAATAGTTTTGTCTAAATTTTTTCAAATATCAAACGTGCTTTCCAACTTAAATGGCTATAGCCAGTCCTTCGATAAGTCTAAAAATAATATACCACAAAAATGCAAATATTATATATCCAAATAATATACCTAAAGCATTAGCATATGCTAGTCACAAACTGCAAAAGTTAGGCGATTAAAAGGCCAAGTGAGAGGCCATCACACGATGCCAATGAATTTCAATTGCAATCAGAAATTCTTCCAAGGAAAAAAAAATATTTACAAAGATTAAATTTAGAAAATGTAAGACGAATGGATCGGTAGCACGAAAAAGAATGATATTCATGTTAAAACCAAGCTGCATTTTGACAGAAAGAAAGCATAAAATACAACAGTGAAATTCCGATATTGTACTTTTGTTATCCAAGTAACGAAAGGAATATCAGAGAAGTTTTGAGATTACGTGGCAAGAAGTCCAGAAGGCTTTCGATGCAGCTCGGAGAAGTAAAGGGTTTTGGTATATCCTGTTAGCAGCAAACAAATGTAATGTATCAAGCAAAAGAAATAAAGTGAAATCTGAACGACATAATAGGAAGATGCAGAGCATGTCATAGGCCAAAGCCGATTGAGGGAACTTATGTTACTCGGACTCAAGTGTGACTGTCGGACACAGGTATGTTTATTTTTTCCCAAGATTTTCATGTATTTAGAGGGTCCTTAGAGGACCATATCCGTACACTCATACCCTGATATGCGTCAGATATGGATAATCCAAGAAAAATGAAGGGTGGAATTCTAGCAGCGAATTAAGGAACTGAGAAACAATTGTTTGCCAAGATTAAAATTATAACTCACCCAACTGCAGTTGCTCCCCAAGATGCCACATTATAAATAACTTTACTCCCATCCCATACCTTTTGAAGTTTTCCCTTTTTCCTTTTTACAGAGAAGGTCTTGCACAGTGCTACAACAGAATTCAAAAGAATGTCAAATTCATATGCCAAGTTAATGACCACTAGTATAGTATCAATTATGAAATGAAAAATACTCGAAATGGAAAATATAAGTTATTCAAAGAAACAAACTAACCTTCCTGAAGTTGATTAGGGGTCAAATCCTGGGAAAGAAAAAAAAAAATAAAGAAACTATTTAGCACCCACTGGTGAATAATCCATGATGAATATGCATGTGGACAGTTTTATTAAGTTTCCCAAAAAGTTGACTTAAAAAAAAAAAGTCTGCCAAAAAGTAACACCCTGGTAAAAGTTTGACACGAAACCATCAAAATTTCCAGCTTAAGAGTATTATGTGCGAATTAAGTACAAAGAACAAGAATTTCACACACCTTAGTCTGTTTAAGGGACAGCAAATATGCAGCCATAAAACCTGCAATGCCTTCTACTATATCCTCCTGCCTAACAAGAACATAATCTTCTCGATCCAAATCAACATCTTCATCTTCCCAAAGATCATTTTCATTGACAATGTCCCAAGAACTACCTTCTTCTGTTTCCATATTAGAATTTCATTAGCATCCAGGCAACAAAGATCATTTTAAACACACCCTAAAAGCATACTCGATAAATAAGCCTGTTCAAAGTCTTTGCAATAAGTTGAAAATGATATATGCTAACAGTCTAATGGGGACCATCTTTGGATGCATACCAGCAATGTTTTCTGGAACTGCCACCTGAGCACACTCTAGCTTCTCAAGAAAGTCGGAACATTGAACCCTAGATTTGAGAAGATCACATAACTGCATTTAAAACAGAAGGGGCATAAACTTTACAAGTTATTTGGAAATATTTGAAAGGAAAGCAAATTCCAACCTCGTAAAATATTACAAATTAAGCAGATCTCCTTTCTAGCAGGTTTGCTAATCAACCTATTCACATTAAATTAAAAAAAAAAAACCCTCATAAATTGAAGGATTTTGAAGCACATCAAATCAAGTATAAGGGATCACCATTCTTAAGTGGGATTTCAATATTTATTGCCATTAAAAGAAAGTGGAATAAGGGCATTTATTTTGATCGATGAAATTAAATAAACAGGCAACTGCAAAGCGGAATACAAAGAAAAGCAACAACAAACACACACACTTCACACTCCAAAGTGGAATACAACCATCAGAGGGGGAAAAAAATCAATTTCTTTACATTCCACAACCATTAGTCTCCTTTTTTCAAAATATATGTGTGTATGTGCATAGAAAGAAACACACGCATAAGCAAGGTGAATGGCTATTAAGTTGACATCAATGAGACAAACGGCTAAAAGGCAAATGGTCCAAAGCAAAGACATCATATAACAAATTTGACAAGATGAAGGTTATTATTGTCTTATTTAACAGTTGACTCTTGCTCTGTTCTCTGGTCTAATTCCATCCAAGTTAATTATCTCTCTCTCTCTCTCTCTCTTCAATTCAATATTGAAAGAACGGAATCCTAGCCTATATTAGCACTTAATCAAGAATAATTTCTCCAAGTTGTTCCAATATACAAACTTCTCAACCTAGCCTGGAGCCGAGAGTGAAACAGTCATCATAGCAAAACCAGCAAACTTGCATCAACAATTGAAACAAACTAAAACACCAAAACCAACCTCAATCAGTAACTAACCGTCTAGCAAAACTACAACTGTAAGCATGCAGCAGCAAAAGAAAGTACTTGGCATAGATATGCAAATGATGCATCACAAACCAGAGAATTATACAATTGAGAACTACCATTTAGCTATAATATAAATTCGACTGTCACATTGAAGCTGAGTTGAACTCAGATTCGAATTACTCATCACTCAAGGAAGAAACGCTTGATCCTAAGATGAACTACTTAGCTGAAACTCTATGAATTAAAAATTTCAAAGTTTTCTTCTGGCACAGAATTCTCCATAATAAACATAGAAAAGTTTAAACAATCTGAATCTTCGCAGAACATAACAAATCCACCAAAATGAAAAACAATTGTTTTTACGAGCTAAAAAAAGTGATTATGTAAGATTCTCACATAAATTTCTTTCCTTCCCTTAGCATCCAAAACAGAAATCTAAAGCTAGAATCAAACCTTAAGAAAACAAACAACAAGCAATAAAGAAAAGAGTTTTTTTTTTTTTAAAAAAAAAAAAAAAAAAACCTCTTCGGCTTCTTGATCTCTTTGAAGTCCGCCACTGACTTCTTCCCCTTGAGGATCCATATCATCTTCTTCATCGTCATCGTCGATTCCAACTTCGGTTTTATTAAGCGATTCAAGCGCTCTCTGGCACTGTTCCAGGACGGCTTGCAAAGTCTTCCTCTTAACGCGAACCTGATCTTTCTCTTCCACAACTTTTCCCTTCATCTCCCCAACTTCCACGACCGACGATACGTTGCTCGAACCTGTTATCTCCGTCTCCATATCGCCAACCCTAAAACAATCTCAAAAGTTCCACCAAAACCACTCGAATTCCAAACTCTAGAAAAATCAAACCAGATCAAATTAAATTTTGTTGAAATTCTCCTCCCATAAGATTTATTTTTTAGAGTTAGTGGAGAGGAAGAACATGTTTCTTTTTTTTTTGGGGGGAGGGGGGGGGAGGAGGGGCTGGTTATAGAAGGGGATTGAAGAGAAGAGAGGCGGAGGAGGGGCATATAGCCACCGTGCCAGCTTTCGCCTTTAGCCAACATGCTGGATTTTGAGGTCCGTTGTTTTGGTTTGGGATTGCGTGCCCGGGACTAACAATTTGGTCAATTTATTTAATAAATTATTATTTGTTTATATTAAATTTGTGATTAATTCCAACTAATCTCCGTACTTTTATTGAACAACGTTCGTCCCGTTCCGTTTCGTTTCGTTTCGCCGGTCAGCTGCTCTCTCTTGTCTTCTATGCGAGTAGGCTTACTCATAGGTTGGATTGAGTCGAATTCGAAGTATATTTAAATATAATATTAATATTAAATATATTTATCTAACTTTTATCTGATTTAAAATATAAGTCTCAAATTTTATCCAAGTTTATCCATACTTATAAATAGATAATTCAAGCCCATTTAGGCTCGTCCATATTATATTTTTTTAAAAATATATATTTTTTAAAATTTAATTCTTATTAATTTAATAAATTTTTTTTATTAAGTTTATAAATATAAATAATTTAACTTAATTTTTAAAGTTTACATTATAATATTATATAAATATTGTTTATACGATAAAAATTACATAATACATAAAATATAAAATAAATATATATAATGTAATAGTAAAATGGGCCAAGCCGGATCGGGCTCAAGCTTTGAAAGTTAGACCCAAGGCCCGACCCATTTTTTAATTGGACTTAATTTTTTGTCCAAGCCCATTGTTCGGGCCTAATATGTTTGTCCAAACCCTCCTAAATATCGGGTGAACCTTCAGGCTTGGACAAATAACCCGATCCTTGAGCAAGTCTACTTGTGAGGTCATTTTAGGAGTTCAATTTTTTATAAGAAAATATTTTAAAGAAAATAAAAGTATAAAAAAAATTTTGAATTTTTTTTCAAGTTTGAATTCGATTTAGTCTACTCATATTATTTATATTTACTATTCATATTTAATAAAAATTTAAAAAACTAATTTTATATTAATATTTTATATATTTTATAATTAAATTTAAATAAAATCTTTTTTAATTATTAACTATCAATTCAGACCGAATCGAAATAGTCTAAATTGACAAAAGCCTATTCAAAGTCCAACTTGAATGAATAGGTTGATAACTTTTATATTAATATTTTATATATTTTATAATTAAATTTAAATAAAATATTTTTTAATTATTAACTATCAATTCAGACCGAATCGAAATGGTCTAAATTGACAAAAGCCTATTCAAAGTCCAACTTGAATGAATAGGTTGATAACCTAACTTGTAGATAGGTCTAGTTAACTGAATATTTTTTATATTTGAATTTCTCCAAAAATTAAAATTTAGGTAAAAATAATTACTGTCAATAATGTTTATACTAATTTTAATAAATAATTTTTAATAAAATGCGTTAATTAGTGTCTAATAATTCTTCCCTTTCATAAATAGTGTTTTTATTTGTAAAAAAATGTTACATTTAAAATATAATAAAACTGTTCGATGCACTTCTTTAAGAGGTCGAACAGAGGTGTGGTCTGCAACATGAAAGGAATTAGAGGAGTGTCGGAGTTAGGATTTCGACGTACTATCCAATGGTTATATTAGTTTTTAGATTTTCAAGTATTAAGATAATAGGAGAGATTAAGAAGACAGAGAGATCCTTTTACCTAATGTTTATTTACTTTTTTATGAGTGTTGTTTGGGTGCATGCTGTCAGATGATGCAATTGGAGGACAGCTAATGTCGAGCTAGTTATCGGACTATGATGTCTTGTAGTCGAACCTGTAAATTGGTTGTCATTCAGTATCAGACCTAAGATTATGTTATTGTCAGATAGTCACATCACTATCCTTTGATATTTTAGTGATCACTTAGTTGCTCGGTCGTCTTTTTGATCGGAGTTAGTATCCTTGCGATAGCACAAATTGACGATCATTCAAATGGCATAACAATAATATATCATATTTTATATTATCTTTAAATATAATATTATCTAATATTTTAATTTTTTTAAATCATAATCAATAAAAAATAAAATTTAACTAAGATTTTTTAAATTTTGTGCAAAGTAAAAAAAATTATAAATCATGAGATAAAAAAAAAAAGAGTACTAAAAATTAGAGCTCAGCCAATAATGGCTCTAATTATTTGCCTCCAGATTTTGGATCGTACTTTTTGTTTTAACCCGATGGACCCCCACAATAGATCGAGCAACCGTGGGCCGGTGGGCCCAACTCGTGAATTCACGAGGGACAAAAAGACAACATGGAAAAAAGGGAAGAAATTACCGGAAGTGCCATTTCCCTCCAAAGCGCAATTATTTTTGGGGGAGAAAAAAAGAAAAGAAAAGAAAAGTAGAACTAAAAAATAGGGATGACGTGTGCAACCGCAGCACAATTCCTCTGTCCCGTTCCCGTTTTGGAGGGAGAGATTTATTCTTTTTTCCTTTGCTTGACCAAACGGGGTTTTCGCTTGGCAAAAATTCCGAGCCAAAACACTCTCAAACAAACAAAGGAAAAAAAAAAAAGTCTCTCAGTTCTCGCCTTTACGTTTCTTCTTACCTATTTCTTTTCTTCGACATTTTCGTTTTCCCGTTTTCCTATTAAATAGTTTCAAATTCAAGTAAAAGTTTTTTTTTGGATGTTTTTATGTTAAGTTTTGAAATGGCTTTTGTTTGTTTATAATGTTGTGAATGAGCGGCATTATTGAAATCGATGAGTGCAAGCTTGATGCAGACGCTGCTCATCGTTTTGCTTTTGTGAACTCTTTGGGATGTGATTTTTCTGATTATGAGTGATCAGAGGATTATGGCTACCAAAAAGGACGAACCATGTCAGACACAACAGGTTTTCATCAATCTCTTTCTTCCTTTTTTTTTCTGGTGTTAAATTTTTATCTCGTTTTTAAAATGATTTGATGTTCAGAAGCATTCAAGAGAAAGAACTGCATTTTGTGTTTTTAATGGAGATTTTACCTTTTTATTTAAAATTTTGTGATCAGAAAATGCCTAGCAGAAAGGAAGAGCCGTCTCAAACACAACAGGTTTTGATCAATCTCTCTCTCTTTTTAAAATTCTGTTAATTTTCTAATTATTTTAGAAGATTTTGGTGATTAGAAACAGAAAAATGAAAAAAAAAAACTAAATTGTGATTTAACGGAGATTTTACGTTATTTTTTAATTTTCTTGTCCAGAAAATGCCTAGCAAAAAGGAAGAGCCGTCTCAAGCACAACAGGTATTTTTTTCTTTTTCTTTTTTGGCTTACATTATAGTTTTTTTATGGAAAATTTGAAAATTATTTTCTATATTGTTTCTGATTGTGTGGGTGTAATTTTGTTAGCAGAGGATGGCTTCCAAAAAGGAAGAGCAGGAACCGTCTCAAGGACATCAGGTGTTGATCAATCTTGCCTTCTTTTCCGGTACTTCGTTCAAGGAAATTATTTCAACCATCGGGGAAAAAACAAAACCTAAACTCTGATTTTTAAGGAGACTTCGTGTTGAAAATCATTTTTGTTTTCTCTTAAAGGGAGATGCTGCAGCGGCAGCTCCTCCTGCTCCTGGTCCCGGTCCAGCTGGTCCACCAGGCCCACCGGATCAGCTGCAATCTCGTTCTGGCAATTCGGTAAACTGCTTTCTTTATTCTGAATTTAGAATTGCTGTTTGAGAGTTGCACGTGACCATTCAACCCCTAAATTACCATTCAGTCATCTTTATCATCATCCAGATCATGTTTGTAATTATCTTTGTGTAACACTTGTTTACATCTTACGTGTTTGGATCTTTGTGGGGGGGGGAGGGGAATTTCAGCTAAATGTTTTCAACCATTTCATGGAAGGGTTGCCTGTACAGCAGTTATTCTCTTCTTATTATTAAGCATATTATAGCTGTTACTACCCACATTAACTTTAATCCTAGACTTTTGAAGTGACTATCAGGAATTTGGATGCAAGATAGTGAGTTTTGTTCTGCATTTTAAGTGCATTGCTAGATTATAATTTTCTGAGATCCTTGCTTACATTGTCCTGCATTCCCTGTTTCTTTAGAAAACGGTTTTCAAAATCGTAAAAGTTGGTGCATTTTAAGGATTTAAACTTCTCGCAGGTCTTAAAGAGTGGGCCACTTTTTTTATCATCCAAAGGTTAGTCTACTTTGCTTTTGCAATTTAATTCGGTTACTCATTTGCCTTTCACCTTACATTTTTGTGAAGCACGATATCTACTTACTTTATACTAGGAAAATATGCATTTTGTTGAAAATCAAGGTTCCTGGATAATGGCTTGGATTCTTATAGATCATTGTTATCCTTTTTTTTCCCTATTTTTCTTTGATTAAAGGAATTGGGTGGACATCATGGAAGAAAAGATGGTTTATTTTGACAAATACGTCGCTGGTTTTCTTCAGAAGCGATCCTGTAAGTACTTATAATCTGGCAGATTGTCAGTCTCAACTCTCAACATGGATGCTTCTGCTTGTTTATCCATTTTTTTACATCATTTGCTGCTGTTTCCTTGGCACAACAATTGAATTATCATAAAAAGTTTAAAAGGTCAATGGTGTGGTGTTGTTTTTCTGACTCTACTAGATTTTAAGATCCTTAGTGATGATATTAATCTGCTGTGGTTATCTTTTATGTGTACTACATCTCTCTCTATTAGAAGCATCTGGTTCTTGAGTTTCATTTCCTCTTCTGTGACTGACTATTAGCGGCCGGAATATATCTCAATCAAAAAGATAAAAGAAAATGAAACTGTCATGTCTGTTTCACGCTGCAGGTCTTGTCACTGCTTGGGCAGCTCAAGGTTGTCTTTGGAGAGACTAAATAAGAAATATCCGGAAACTGTCACGTAGATTAAGCCTAAGGAAATTGAGAAACACAACCTAAAAATTAAGTCATTATTGCAGCTCTAGATTCATGAAATTTACTTATCGAGGAGAAATGAGTGCTAATTTAGAGTGACCCATTAGTAATTTGCACAGATGTACTTTTTAGTGTATTAGAAATAATTGTTAGCAAACACTGCTTATTTGACACTTATGGTACTTTAGTTATAATATACCAATTCACTTGCCAATTCTTCTTTGGTTCGCCAGCAGATTGACCATAAAAATGAAAGCTGAAAATTCATTGATGGCTCCTCCTAATTTATAGTTGGGTTAAAATTTATTTTGATGCACCATAACACAAATGGCGCCTCTTCTAGAGTAGTTTAAAAGAAATGATTTAACCATCGCTTGGGTAGAGGAAGGGACTTGGGCTTGGATATTGGGGAAGAACTCCAGTATGCAGTCCCTGAGGCAAAAGTAAAATATCTAAATGTGTTGATAGCTATTGGTTGGATGGTATTATCCTGATGGTATCTTGTTCTCTTCTTTCTTTCCCCATTCCATGCACTAGTCCATTGCTCCCTCTCTTGCTGCATTTTTATACTCAAAGTTTTGGAAGATTAATCTACTGTTGTTTTACTTCTCAGAATGCCATTTCTCAGAAGGGGAGTGAAGTGAATTTAACTCTTGGCGGTATTGATCTCAACAATTCAGGCAGGTTGGCTTGCAGTCTGAAAAGATTATCAATTATTGATCTCTTCAAGTCACAAATATCATCAAAGTTGGAAGCATTTACTAACTTGTGGTACCTTTCAAAATTTCTAGTGTGGTTGTCAAAGCTGATAAAAAAGTCATAACAGTACAATTTCATGATGGCCGCGATGGACGAACCTTCACACTCAAGGTTCTTCCTCTATTGATCATCTATAGTTTCTCCTTTGATACTTCTTTTTACATTGTTAGATAATACTTTCCTCTAAAACTGTTTGGTTGAGTGGGTTTTCACATTCACGGCCCTCTAGTTTTGCACTTTCCTTGATAAATAGTTGTGAGCTTTCTGTTGGACAGAATGTATCAAGATTCTTCAAAATCAGTAAAAGATCTTCCCTGCATCTAAAGATGACCAGATGAATCTAACCAAGATTGAGCTTTAATGAAAAGCTGAAGACCTTGTTCTGAGCAACCAACAACTGCATGTAACCGGAATGCCCTGAACATGAAATTTTCATCCTTATAGAAGTTTTATTCAAGTTGGTCACTTAATACCCTGCTGATAACATTCTTTTATCTTGTGAAACCGTGACTAAGAACTGCTTTGGCTGCATCACTGGTTTTGAAGGCGGAAATGCAAAAGAGAAATGCACTGATTATGTCTTTTTCTGATGTTATGGGAACATTGAAAGCTTAAAAAAATAATAATAATAAAGAAACAGTGATATGTTGGGAAAGTCAGATGACATGATGGTTCCTTCTGTTGTGGTTGCAGGCTGAAACTTTGGAGGATTTGTATGAGTGGAAGGCTGCACTGGAGAATGCTTTGTCACAAGCACCAAGTTCTGTTCATGTGATGGGACAAAATGGCATCTTCGTGAATGATCAAGCAGAGGCAGTTGATGGTTCTACGGAACCAGGTAAGTTTCTGCAGCCTTGTTTTTCGAGTTTTTTGCAACTTTACACTGGTATATTTACTGGGCTTCATTCGAATCTAGACTCCTTATTTAAGCACCAAAAATAATGCATGATATGCGGAGAGCTATAAGTTCGTTCGTATGATGTACATTTTTAGAAGAATTCAAGCGTGTTACTGATTGGGAGCCTTAGCTGTCAGTTCCTTCTATTCTTGTTTTGCAGTGACCTCCTTTTTCTATTTTTCCTTTATCTCTTTCTGTTATGTTTTTCAACAAGCCAGTCAAGTTGTTTCTTAAATATACCAAGTTCCCAACTTGGTTGGCTGCATTGATTTATTTTTCTTCTCATTGGTGCTTTTCTCTTTCTCTTTGTTAGTGAATGACAAACAGCCTGTG
Source organism: Adansonia rubrostipa (assembly GCA_038381775.1). NCBI lineage: Eukaryota > Viridiplantae > Streptophyta > Magnoliopsida > Malvales > Malvaceae > Adansonia > Adansonia rubrostipa. The sequence continues at coordinate 19,756,415 of JBBYHM010000019.1, read as the reverse complement.
AGATCTACAGTCATAGGCAGACCAATTTTACTTGCACTGGAAGATGTTGATGGAGCTCCAACATTTTTGGAGAAGGCCCTTAGATTTGTAGAAGAGCATGGTGAGTTTTTCTTTTGTTTTAATTACTGCAATCTCATTCAAGTAGTATGCTAAAGATAATTCCCTATACTAGATAACTGTCTAACTCATATAAAATCTAATGGATATAGATACATGTACTTTTTTGTTCATTTAACTTTCTTGAGATGCTCATGAGGTTCCTGCACCACTTTACTTGTCTAAAGTTCTTTATCTTTGTTTCAAGATTTTTCCATGTATTTACAATTTAGCGGCCACAGAAGCTGTGGGTGATATGTTAGTGTTTGGTGATTTAAGTCAGATGACAAGGCACTGTTATTCACTTTCATTGAGTTACTTTTGATGATGTTAAAATAACTGACAGGAGTCAAAGTAGAAGGGATCTTACGGCAAGCTGCAGATGTTGAAGATGTTGAGCGTCGTATTCAGGAATATGAACAGGGTTTGTTCAGACACACTCTCGAATATATTTTCTTGTCAATTGGTTACAGCTACTACAGGTTGTGCTATTTTCTTACAATTTCTTTGGATTTACACATTCAATATTTAATGTTCAGCTGTAAACAATGCTATCAAGGGTAACTCTGTAAAATATAAGCAAGAAGCCAAAGCTACTCTATATACTTGTAGTTCTACATCAAAAACTCTCTGTTAAGTCTTCTTCAACTCTTTAAGGTCATGCTTTTTAATGCAGGAAAAAGTGAATTTTCTTCCGAGGAGGATCCACATGTCATTGCTGATTGTGTCAAGGTATGCCTTCTTAGTTTGCACAAGATTCTTTCATTTAAGTTACAACACATACTGGTCCTGTTACTTTGTTTTTTAATTTCCTTCGTGCCATTTTTCCAGTATGTCATTAGAGAGTTGCCATCATCTCCTGTCCCTGGATCATGTTGCAATGCGCTACTAGAAGCATGCCGTAAGTCTTTCATTCAAGTGTTTTTTGTTTTTCTGTCTCACCCTGATAACATGCTTCACCGCAACTAGATTCTCGATGCCTCTAATTTAAAGGGAATTATATGTTGGATAATCCCTGTTGGAGTTAAATATGCCTTGTTTTATTATTCATGAATCTAAGTAAAAATAGTCATTCGTTCGGGTCTTGTTTTAAGCATCCATTGGGTGAAGTTCTTGTATTCTAAATTGTTTGGTTCCCTTAAGGATGTAGTGGAACTTGTCCAGTTGAAAATCTTTGAGCTCTACGACATTGCATTTTGGATTATTTACCCATCTCTTATGATTTGTTGAAGATTCATTTTTTGTTTTTATTCTGTTATCGGACATTATACAATGATTAGGAACTGAGCGTGGTGCTAGAGTCAATGCTATGCGTGTGGCAGTATTGGACACATTTCCCGAGCCAAACCGTCGCTTATTACAGAGGTAGTTGATTCATCATTGTCACTCTTTGCCGTTTTAAGCATTATGCTTTTCTTAGTAAAGACCATATTTGATATGCAATTTTCACATTTATTTCCTGAGCTTTATGGATATTTTAAAAAGAGAACAGTTTTGCATATGGTGGGTAAAATAAGAATATTTTTATATTTGGGATTTAAATGATATGCAAACAATTTAAATATGCTCTTGTTCATAATGTTGTCTTTCCTACAAAACAATTATTAATAACTTATATCAGAATGTAAGCAAAAGAATTAAAATCGATCACGTAGAGTTAGTAGTCGATAGATGTATAAAATTAGAAAACCACAATAAAATAACTCATGACTGAAAATAGAAATACAATGATAAGTATTGTGAAAATAAAGGTCAACTTTTCTTATCAAGCCACTTCCGTGTGGAGAATAGATATGCAAATAATTTAAATATGCTCTTGTTCATAATGTTGTCTTTCCTACAATACAATTATAAATAACTTATGTCAGAATGTAAGCAAAAGAATTAAAAAAGATCACGTAGAATTAGTAATCCATACATGTATAAACTAGAAGACCACAATAAAATAACTCATGACTGAACATAGAAATATAATGACAAGTGTTGTGAAAATAAAGGTCAATTTTCGCACTTATTAAGCCACTTCAGTGTAGAGAATAGATACTGTTGTGTATTAATGGATATGAAATTGGTGAATTGAAGAAAGAGAGCGAAATGAAAAGGAAATTGTTTCAAGGCATGCTATGAATGTCATTTTCCTTTAGGCTTGTTTTGACTCAATCAATTACAATTTGCAAGAGAATCATGTAGAATAGCCTTAGGATACAATGAAGCATATGTTTGAAATCACTCTGTGCTAATGAAATCAATCCACTAAATGCCTTGATGAGGGACAAGTTTTCTGTAGCAAACAAAATCTTAGAGACTTGCTTTAATAGAGAATGATAGTGAAAAGAAAATGGTTGAGAAATTGTTATTGTTCATCATATTCAAGTGTTGGAAAAATTTTGATGTCTCTATATGTAAAGATTTAATTTAGAGTTGTGCCTCTTTAGTTGCGTTGTTTAATCAACCAACTTGTCTTTTTATTGAATTACATCTTTTGGAACTCAATAGGTGCCATTAGTAACCTTTTACCGGTGAAAGAGCAACTTATGAAAAGGTATGAAAGGATTGGAAACAAAACTAATTATTGCAGACAAATCTATCAAAATTTGAACTGAGGAATTCAAATCCTCGAGTCAGGGTATTCGAATCCTAGCACACCAGAACTTAATGTAAAATTCTTCACTCAAAAGCATAAAACATTTCCTAAAATTATATTAGTTTTTCAGCACTAAGGTGATTATTATTGAAAAATTATGAGTGAAATGCCTTGAGAATGCCTTTCTCGTAACCATGGGCATTTTGGGGAAAAAAATGGGATTCTACTTCCACTATTAGATTATCACCCTCATTCTTTGCCTTTATCCATATTTATCTTTTCTTGTTCCTTTATTTCAGAATTTTAATGATGATGCAAACTGTGGCTTCTCACAAAACTGAAAACCTAATGAGCACTTCAGCCGTGGCGGCATGCATGGCACCCTTACTTCTTCGCCCCCTTTTAGCTGGTGATTGTGATATTGAAAATGATTTTGATGTGGGTGGTGATGGTTCAATACAACTGCTGCAAGCTGCTGCTGCAGCCAATCATGCTCAAGCCATTGTTATAACATTATTGGAAGAGTACGATCAAATATTTGGGGTGAGCTCTAATTATTTCTTCGTTAATTCTTTTTCACAAGATCTGGTTTTTTGTAGTCACTGTACAGACAAGTATTTAACCATATATGGGCTGAAGGCTTTATCTTTATTTAAGAATTGATACGTTTTATTTTCAGTCTGTTCTTTTTGAACAAACAAGATCATTAAGTCAATTGTTGTCCTGGAGTGTATGAGCTATTATTGGTACAGAATCTAAACTAGACTGTGATTGTTTAATGGTGGAACATGAATAAAGGTGAGTCATTATATCCTCTTATAGAACTGACTGTACCATCTTCCTGTACTCCTTATTTATGCAGCAATTACCCTACATTCTTTCCTTATACTGCAAGAAAATAAATGTGAGAACCAGCATAGCGAGCTAATTAAGAATTTCCTCCTTATTATATCAATATTCTTAAAAACATTAAAACATGAGCAATTTGGCTGTTCTTGCTCCATATTCCAAATTTTTATTACTTTGGTTTAGATTTGGTTTTACATTGCAGTTACAAGCTCCATTTTTTTTGGCAGGAAGGTTCTGCTTCCCCTGATTTATACTCTGATACGGAAGAGAGTGGGAGTGAAAGTGAGGAGGCAACAGATGATGATGAGTCCTATGACGAAGATGAAGATTATGAAGACAATGAATGCGATGATGAAACACAAGGGTCTGATGCATCCAATGATGATGATTATGCAGCAAGTGAAAAAGCCAGTGAAAGTGGTCACTCTGTCGGCAATGATCTGGAAGTTGATAAGGTTTGTACCGCAACTGTCTTACAATGGCATTTACATTTTATATTTTGTTTATAAACTTTAAAAAAGATGGAACTAATAAACTTGTAACACATTTCTGAACAGTCAAAAGCTTTCTCTTCTCCAAATTTCATTTATCTCTCTTCAGTGCATGATTTGTGATGAGCTCGTCAATTACCAGATTACTTGCCCATTTTACATTTTTTTTAATGATTTGTAGCTTGTATATCTGCTTCCTTTGTCTCCATATGGTGACTCAAGTTTTCTATTGTCTACATGTCTTTTTTTGTTTCCCCCTTGGAATTTTTGCTCACAATACCTATTGCTGAGCGAAATGTATTCAAATTAACTTTGCAGCATCATATATCAAATATATGTTTTCTCTTTTCCCCTTATAAGATTTTTCTCCTCTATTTTTGATTGGTAAAGGGCAGCGTGTTTTTATGTAGCCGTTTGCTGTTACATTCTGTTGTCCCTCAGTTTAGATTTCTGTTTCACTTAAAAAGGTGAAAAGAGAAATAAATCTGTAATAAAATGATAATGCACTATACTTACATAAACTGAAAATAAAATTGCAGGATTCTTATTATTCGAGCTCAGGTTCTGAGTCCCCTGAAGCTGCTGATGATGTAAAAGCCACCGAGAAGTCTTCAACTTCACTTCACAATCCACTATCTGAAAATGATGATTCAGAAAGGAATGAGGATAATCAGAGTAGTAAAATTACAGCAACAGAGAGTGAGGATAATCAGGGTAGTAGAATTACAGCAACAGAGACAAATAAGTCTGCTGAGCTGTCAAAAGGAGTTCATGAACTAACCAAGTTGGAGGATATGATAACTCATCATAATCAAATCCCATGCATCCTAAAAACCACATCCGTTGGGAGTGGACCTGGCCACAATGTTAGGCGTCATGCTGTTTGGGGACGTACTTCTGTAAGTGTTTGTTTTCTGCATTTATGATGGGTTATGCTTTTGGCCTAGTTTGTTTGACTTTCTTTCTTAGCTAATAAGTATTTCCAAGCATGAATTCTAGCAATTGCAAGTTGCCTTAGGTTAATTAACTTATAACTGCTCAGGTTGGTCAATATGTTTAAGTATTGTATTAACTAATTATTTAATTTATTGGGTTTGCTTGTCCAGGCAAAGAAGAACCTTTCTATGGAATCCATTCATTTTCCATGTGAAGAGGAGTAAGTAATGTTCCCATGATCTGTACGTGAAAACCATGTATTGTTCTGGTTTTCTTGTATGTAGCATACAGTGAGGCAATACCAACTAAAAGTTGCATGCACCTTTTAAAGTCTTCTTTTATGCTTAGGATGAAGCAGTCTATCCTTTGCATAACATAATTTCCGAATCTAAAAGTGAAAAAGCAAAAATAATATAGTCAGACCTTTGTATTTTGTTAGCAATAGCTCTATTTTCTTTTATATTTACTTAATTTGACCCTATCGTAGGGATGAAATTGAGATGCTTGAGGCTGAAAAATCTGAATTGCAAAAGAGACTCGCAGAGGAGGTTCTGCTATATATCCACTATTTGTAATTATTGTTATTTCAACTTGTTTGGAGACTTTTCATAACAAGTCATCTTTCTAATATAGATTGAAGGTAATGCCATTCTCGAAGCCAGCTTGGAAAAACGAAAGAAGGCATTGCTTGGGCGTCGTCTAGCTCTTGAGAAAGATGTATATTTGTTGGGAGATACTTTTTTTTTTTTTTCTTTTTCATTTCTTTTCTGTGCTGTCTTTTCTATTGCATGTATTATGTTAGGTTATGTATCTGTATTAACAAAGATGCATATTGTGATGTTGAAAAAAAATCCTTCTGCAAATTAGTTGTTTTTATCAAAGGCTTTTTTTTTTTGAATTGGTATGCCACGTTTTCCATTTTCCCTAGCAGAAAGAGTTGTGGGTTCAATATCGGCAGTGAGTAAATGGCATGGTTTTTTCTAACAAAATGCACAAAATGACATCTAGAGTGAACAATTATATCTTTGCTAAAAGCATACATCTTTAATGTGAAAAAAGCTTTTCTGTTTTCTTTTTATATTTAATAATTGGTATTTAATATTTTTATTTGCATTTCTAAATTATTCATTTTGCTAGTCTTATGTGAATGGCCCAGTCTTGATTGTTGCTCTTAATTGTACTTATAGGTAGCAAGATTAAAGGAAGAGTTGCAAAGGGAGAGAGATAAGAGGAGGGCTCTAGAATTAGCACTTGACTCATCTCAAGGGCCAGCATTTCTCCCAGCTAAGATTGATGAAAAGGTAGCCAAAGGCCTACCTCAGATTAACTACTGCACCTAATAATTATTTTGCATCAAATCTTAACTTGTGAATTCTATAAAGACAAAGGCAGATCTCAAGGACATAGCTCAAGCAGAGGCAGACATAATCAATTTGAACAAAAAGGTTGAAGATCTGGGGTTGCAGCTTAATCAACAGCTTGATCAAAAGTCTGCTTCCATGAATGATTCACACAATCAACGTCAACAAAATCATCAAGCACAAATGTAAGCTCTTAGTTGGTTCTCTCCCAATGTCATATTTTGTTGATGTATGTTAAAAATATTTCTTTACGTTGTCTCTTTGGAGTTGAATACAAGTTATCCTTTTAGCGATTGGAATTGTTTGAACTTTAAAATGAAATAAATTGGGAGTTGTTTGGCAACTGTTACTCGTTATATATATTTTTTCAATTCCCTTCCTCATCTCTTTATTAATTTTATTTAATGAGGTTTTTTTTTTTTTTTTTTTGCTAAGTACTTTATTTAACGATTTAAATGCTTGTTTTACGCTTAATACAGGAAGGATAAGCCAAAGGGCAACGAAGCTGCTTTTGAAAGGTCAGGAAGCAAGGTAAACTCACATACATTTGTGGCAGCATGAAGTACTCTAGTTCCCTAGAAAATGAATGGAATTGATTTTATCATATTACTTTGATGACCGCATTTCATTTCTTTGAAATCCTAATCTCTACCTATTTAGTGAACCTTTGAGTGCTTGCATTTGTTAGCATGGAAATAGTGTTAGTTAGCAAATTCAGTTTTTCGGAAAGTCATCTGAAGATAAATTCCAATGAATGGTCAATGGTGATTAAGCCACTGCTTTGTCAGTGCATAAACCTAAATGGTTGTTGCATATTGATGTATGGTGATTCCTGATACACTCACCTCAAGGGAACTTGTGAGAGTCAAAGTTGGCGAGGTAAAGTTTAAGGGAAAATCGGACAGGCTCTGAAAAAGACGTGATCAGTTATATGGTTGAATGTCATATTATCTTCAGCTTCATAGTAATAAATTTCTTTTATGAGCTGTGAACTTTATGGCTGCGTTAACTTTCATTCATGAAGACACTATTTCATGTATACATAATCTGAAAAGCTGTACATTAAGGATAGACTACAGTGGTTGCAAACTAGATATAATTGACTATTAGTTCTCCAAGCTTGGTTGGGTTCGTTTTGAATTGAAGTTGAGCCTTAAGTTCAAGCCATTCTGGCACTTTCTCCTCTCTTCTCTCCTCTCTTTGTTTTTCTCGTTGGATATTTTTCAACAGTGAGGTTAGCTTATTAAGCATTTGATCAAGATGCAGGCTGAGCTTGAACCTGTTGAAGAGCTTTGCTCTTAGTTGCAGGACCTTTACCATGCAAATTAGCAACTAAAAGATCAATACCAGCGTTTGCATATTAAGTATTTCTTTAGGTTTTCTGTTGCTAACTTGTTCAGGACAAATGCATTTCCATTTTGGTTGTTAAGTGATATCATCAAATTATGCCTCATGCTTCAGGGCTTGCCTTTATAAGCTTTCAAATTAAACTTAGCTTGGGCAAAATATAAACCAATCAATAATCCTAATGTGGTCTCTTAGGCAACTGCATGTTATCTGTAAACTCACATCTCCTGACTATGTGGGAATTTGTTTTAAGTGGAATTCTCTGAACCAAGAGTCTAATTCAGCAGGATACGTACGTGGACGAAGCAGAGTGTGAGAAAGGGAAGAAGCAGGTATCATCTTTGGCAAATAAACATCCACCTCAAAACCAACAGTTAGATCATTCGGCACATAACAGCAACCGGACTATGAATGCGGCACGGACAGTCTCAAACAAGCGCCTTGTTTCAAGCAAGTCCAAGAGGTCAGCTAAGAAGGGCGAGGCAAGTTTTATTCTATTTTAACACAATACCAATTGTACCAAACTATGATGCAGTTTTTAAGAATTTGAACCCATCCACATCAAAAGTTTCTGATTCAAGATAAAATTACTATGTGATCTCTTCCTTTTAGAGAACGTGTTTGTTTTGTCATTCTATGATAGCCTCCTCTCATACTACTTTCAGTGCACATTTGGTGATAATTTGTATCGTTTTTAATGTTCTATAAAAAAGCTAATACTGTTGTTTAGGGAGTCAATTCCGCAACTTCAGCACTTAACAAACTGACTACTCGGCTCAACGTTCTGAAGGAGCGGCGAAGCCAGATAGCAAATGAAATTGTAGGTATGGAGAAAGGCTGTGGTTCAAGTCAAGCTGTCCCAAGCTCAGATAAAGGCAAAGGACCAGAAACTATCAAATCTGTTCAAAATCCAGAAAAAGGTAGAGGACCAGACATTAGCCAGTAACCCTAAAGATAAGATCCACAGTTAAAAGGAAAAAAAAAAAAAAAAAGCCGGTGGCAGATAAACCCATTTTTCTAGACATGGAAGGCCATGATGTCCGACAGTTGAGATAAAGCTCAAGATTAGGAGGTAAGTCTCTTGCTAGTCGAAATACTTACTCCAGATGGTACTGCATTGTTTATAATCTCCCAATCGTTGTTTCCGCATTGGACATTGCTTATATTATATCCTTGAGAATATATCCGGCAATTCTTGTATCTAAATCATGTTTGCTTATTTTTGGCATGTTTAAGATATTTTATATTTATATAAATTTTGATACATTAATAATTAGTATTATATAAATTTTGAAATATTCGTTTATTCGTATTGTGTTATGTTTTAATTATTTTTTCTGTCATATTTTTGTAATCGTGTCAAATGTTTTTAAGTTTACTTGAGAATTCACCACAGGCGATTGATGGTGCTTTGAGTAAGGGATGCTATTGCTATTGCTATTGCTCGGTGATTTTGATGGCCGTGCTGAGAGGAGAGGCAGATAACCCATCTTTTTAAATCCAAGATGAACATATCAATTATCATGCCCTTGCGATGTATGCTGAATAAGTAAAAACCTTGGCGACTGATTTTTGTTGTCAGAGAAACCGAGTAGGTTTGTTATTGTATTTATGTAGCAACTACGTTCTTTGTAGTGGCAAGTGCAACCTTTACCCATTTACATTAACATTTCACGATTTATAATTATATTTGATGCATGGGAGCCTTGACCCAAAGGTAAAAGTCTCAAGTTTTGACCCGAAAACCCATCACTTTTTTATGCGTCTGAGTCATTCTCATCCAAAGACCAGTTATATGGGGCATGTCACGACCCGCTTTTTTATTTGATGAATCCTCTGAAAAAGCCCGTGGGGCTATTTTATTTTATAGAATAATTGTTTTAATAAATTGAAAATAGAGAAAAAATTTAAAATTAAATCTAAGTTTACATGTGAACTTTAAAATCTTTTAATTAAAAAGTTCTTGGACATTTCATAAAATACTTTTATTATATTTTTTATCATATTTTAAAATTTTTTGAAAAAAAGGTTCAAACTCTCTTTCTTTTACTTTTTATCATATTATATATAGTTTTATGTTAGTTTTTCATCACTAAGAAAATTGTAACGAGACTAGACTTATTCATGTTGTGAGTCAAGTTTTGACTTATTCTGATTTGAAACGGGTCAAAAATAAATTTAAATAAAAAGTTTAAAAATTTTTAAGTGACCTATCCTATTCATCGACACCTTCTAATTGAAACACGAATTATCAAATAAACCGAACGTTCCCAGTCTAATTTTTATCGTAGCATCAATCTTCAATCAATACATCAAATTTACGTCAGTAGTTTCCTAACTTGCTCTAACGTCACTAACAGGAGCAACGTAAACAGCCCTTGCCTTGAAAGCATCGCCAAAAAACCCTCTATAAGGGGCCCTAGACCCTCCCTTTCTGACCGTCTTTCATTAGACATAGACAAACAAATCAGCAGCCCCGCCATCGAGTGAGGCCCTACCTACATCCACCTTTATGTTCATCGCCTTCGTATCTATAAAATCCACCGGATTCGACGCAACCGCCGTCACAACCATCGCCACGGAAGCTCGCGCGCCACGTCTGTCCCCATTTCTAGTATCGCTTTCTCCTGCTTCTGATTGTTTGTTTGCCAACTGGGATGCTATTACGATCACCGCGCGGTTCACCGTGAGTGATGATGAGCTATGGGTGGGATTGGGAGCTGATAGCGAAGTTATTTGCTTGGATAAATGAGTAGGAAAAAAGGGTTGTGTCATGGTGGAATTGGCCAGCCTTAGCTTTGTGGAGACTACGGAGAACTTAGCTATTCCTCTGCACCAAAGCTTCATTCATCAAAAGATAAAGGGGACAAAAAAATAAAAAAAAAAAACAGAATCAACTGGAGTTATTAGTGAAATAAACCATGTGGCGGGCATTGCAGAGAAAGAACAGTTAACTGAAACCAACATTCGTTAAAGTAATTTATACCAAATAGCCAATGCGACATTCATCAACCACAAGTCGCTTTGGCCGAGTGGTTAAGGCGTGTGCCTGCTAAGTACATGGGGTTTCCCCGCGAGAGTTCGAATCTCTCAGGCGACGCTTCTTCTTTTTATTTTTGGTTATCAAAGCTCAAAGTCAAAGGTCCTTCCTTGATCGATGATTCTAGGAATTTTTAAGCTTTGTCTAGCTCGCTTAACCTTTATGGGTGACTTTGGGGGCTACATGTCACTGTGATACTTCGTTGGTCGGGAATACGACATCTATTATTTTCTATTACGGATCAACAAATAATCTGCACAGCCCTGCTGACTGTTGATGCAATTAACCCTAAACCAAACTTATCTCTACTGAAGCCCTTGTCATTGATTTTCAATTTTTCAAAGTATCCATGTATGTATATTATATATATATATATGTATATGTATTTATCGTATATTTAAATAATAATATAAGATATAATTTTATAAATATATAAAAAAATTAATTTTTTTTAAAAAAAATCATGTCAAAAAAATAAATAATATTTATATCAAATATATAATTATATTTAACATTTACCCGAATTTCGATAGCATAAATTATATTAACCATTAGCCCATATCTAAAACAAAATTCCAAAGCAAGTATTTATGCCGTGAGTTTTGATCCGATGAATTTGATTCCGTGATAGTTATTACGAAATTCTAACATGATTTAATTATGATCACAAATTATTAATTTATAATATATAATTTAAAACTAGTTTAAATATTTTAAAGAAGATAAATTTTATTTTTTATAAAAAAATAATAACTAGTAAATTTAAATAATGTATAATTTATAATTATTTTAAATTGAATAAATATTACTTATTCTTATAAAAAATTAATTACTATTTATATAAAAAAAGTCAAATCTATAATAATTAATAGTAATTAATTTTTTATAAACAATTCATAAAAGTTAGATTTGATTCTTTGCAATATTTGAAATAAAATAATTTATGACTACAACTAAATTACAACAAAAATTTTAGGATAACTACAATAAAATCGAATTCATTGGATCACAACTCGTAAAAGACCATAGACCAAGTGGCACTGGTAATACCTTCTTGAGACAATACCAAGGTAGTCAGTATTGTACCGGTGAGTATATCATTTTTGTTTTGGTACAAATACATATAGGTATCAGTGTATTTCGGTATACTATTTCAGGGTTATCGGAGTTTGAATATTTTTAATTTATATAAATGAAATTAAATAAATTATATATATAAATATTCATTAATTATATATAATGTTCTATGAAAAAACTTCATCAAATATAAAAAAAAAAATCAATATCAGTCAAGTAGTAAAGTTTAAATTTTTTAATAATCATTAAATTTATGAGTAATTATGTTTAAGATTCATCAAATGTACGAGTAATTATGTATAATATTTATCAGATTTAAGATCAATATTGGTTTAACTTTTTTTTACAAGTTTATATTATATACCGGCTGGTACAGCTATTTTCGGTCGGTACCACCAAAACAGGTTGGTACCTACCAGTATGGTTAGTACAGATTGAAACCAAGACTGAAACGAAATCATCGCCGATACTGTTATAAGTCCAAACCGATACGACCGACCGACACGGTCGATACCGGTATGGTACCGACAACACTGGACAATACTAAGCCGAAAGATTGAACTTCAATTCCCCTTGTCTTACAAATTTCTATGCTGGTTAATGAAAAATTGGTTGATTATTCTAAACCTGATAATATTACGTATAAATATATGAATATAATACATATAAAATAATTTAAGATAACGTGATATAAATATATATTTTTTAAAATTAATATAATATATCAATGAGTGGTTGGTTAGAGTGATAGGTACTTCTTTTTTCTTAAATAAAATCTCAAGTTTGAGTCTTATATATGAAAACACCTCTGCTTGAAGACCTCTACCCTCGTTATATATGGAAACAACCCTGCTTGAAGACCTCTACCCTCGTTATATATGGAAACAACCCTGCTTGAAGACCTCTACCCTCGTTATGATATCTTAATCAACTTGAGTCAGATTAATCAGAGCCTAATAGATTTTTAGATATTAGTAGTTTTACAAAAAAATTAATGTAATATGAATTATTGATATATTAAAATTAATATAAATATAAAATTTTTTAAATATAATTTTAACATAATAAAATATATAAATATATAAATTATCGTATCTAAATTAATCACAAACTTAAGCTAATTTACAAAGACACGTCATGCCATTTAAGAGCTTGTTTTTTTTTTTTTTTTTCTCCCCTTTATTGCATAGCATTTTCCAAAAACGAAATAGTGGATTTGTTGTCCACTTGGAAAGTCAAATACATAGTCTTGTGTCAGCACACATATACTACAGTGCTATATTTGCGCACTGAAGATTTTCAAACCAATGAATACTATAATTACCTACCCAATTTATAAAATACTAATACACTAACCCAACCCTTCCTGGCCAAAAGAAAAAACAACTTTTTCCCTACTTCAAATATACATATTATAATAATAAATTAAAACTTAATTAAAATAATTGATTCAATTATTTTAAAAGATTAATATTTAAATTTAATATTTAAATGTTAATATTTGTAATATTTTTCTTGACTTCAAACTATAATCAATAAAAATATATATATTATAATTTCAGCTTGATTAATTGGGGTTGGGATGTCTATAGATTTCATGAATGAAGGAGAAGGACAAGAAAGGTTTAAGCTTCATAATGGAGACATTGGGACCAGTCAAAGCTTTACTATTGAATAATATATATTTTTAAAAGGTCAATCAAATTGAAACCCCTACAGATTATCAAAATTACATTTGAACTCTACATTGGTTATGGTGATTAAAGCTAACAAGTTCCAATGCAACAAGAAGAAAAAACCCTTTAAAGTTTAAACCATTAAATTATCATAAAAAAAAAAAAGAAGAAGTTAAAGCCCTTAATTACAATGCAATTCCTTCGAAGTTGGATAATGAAGAAGAAATCAAGCATTTGGCCTTATTTTCTTTTTGTTTTTAATATCTGCCTTCATCATTTCTAATACTTAGCACTTCACAAAATCTTTTTGTTCTTTTTGCACAATTGGAACATTATCTGAACTCTATCAAAAAAAAAAAAAAAAAAAGAACGAAATTGAAGCATGTAATATTTATTCCTTTTGTTTCATTGGGTTAGAAATTAAAGCAACTGAGCTCCGAATCATTGTCTTTTATTCCCTCCTCGCATGATTGAGTCATTTGGCAAGAATAAAAATCCTTTTTTCTCTCCCAAAATAATAATAATAATAATAATAATAATAATAATAATAATAAAGCCTATAAAATAAACCCATGAGAGGCATAAAAGTGAGGAACATTCCTAGGAAACTGCAAATTGTGCT
>JBBYHM010000019.1:19730306-19742236 GCA_038381775.1 Adansonia rubrostipa | reverse complement strand
CCATCTTTGAAGACATCAACAATCAAAGGGTCTCTAAGCGAGCTCTCAAATGAAGCCTGAACCATCTATTAAAACTACATTTGGAATTAAGATTTTATGATGTCAAACGTAAATGTATATTGAAAAAAGGGTATCGGGTAAAATGAAAATTGTGGATGGAAAACGAAAAGAAAAAATATAATCAAAAAAAATCAAATTTTAATTTGAAAATTTTTAAAATTTTGTGAAACTAAAATTTGCGGCTCAGATATTAATGACAATGATCGTTCCTGCCCCATAATTCGGGGTCGTACTTTTTGTTTTGAACTCAATCAAATCAATGAATGGATTGAAGAGGTCCCGACATGGTAACCCAATGGACCCCACAGGAGATCGGAGGGCTGAGCAACCATTCCGTAAATCATCAGGGCCGGTGGGCCGCCCGATTCGTGAAGTCACGGGAGGCAGGGCAAAAGAGTCAAAGAAGGGAATAAATAAATTTACCAGCAGTGCCATTTCCCTCCAAAACACAACTATTTTTGGAAACAAACTGCCCTTCTGTTTCGGAGAGAGGGCTTTTAGGCTTTTTCCTTTGCTTTGACTAAACCGGGGTTTACGTTGAGCAAAGAATTTCCATCCCAAAGGAGAAAAAGTCCCATCTGTTCTCACATTTTACGCTTCTTCTTTCTCGCCCTTTTATTTTCTTCTACATTTTCCTTTTCCCCGCTTTTCCACTAAGTACGTTTCAAATTCAAGCTGAAGTTTTTTTTTTTTGGGGAAATTTTTAGTGTTATTTTGGCTTGACTTTTTAAGTTTTGATTTTGTTTTTCTGTGTTTAAATGTTGTGAATGAGCGGCATCGCTGAAATTGATGAGTGATAGGTTGGTGCACAGGCTACTGATTGTTTGATTTGGTGAACTGTTTGTGATGTGAATTTTTCTAAAATTCCAAGACATCAGGGGATAATGGCTACGAAAAAGGATGAAACATCTCTGACACAACAGGTTTTCATCAATATCTCTCTCGCATTTTTATTTCGTGTGTTAAATTTCTAGCCCGTCAATATAAGGCGTTGATGCTCAATCTTCAGAAGCAGAAGAGAAAATGAACTACATTATTAGCTTTTAATGAGATTTTTACTTTAATTGTTTTTATATTTTGTGATCAGAAAATGCTTAGCAAAAAGGAAGAGCCGTCTCTAGCACAACAGGTTTTGATCTATATATTTTCTTATTCTTCTGTTAATTTTCTATTCGTCTACTTTTTAGTTTTCAGAAGCAGAAAAAAGGAAAAAAAAAAAAACTACATTGTGATTTAATGGGGATTTTACGTTTATTCTTTTATATTTTCTTGATAAGAAATTGCCTAGCAAAAAGGAAGAGCCGTCTCAAGCACAACAGGTTTTGATCAACATCTTCTTTTGTTTTTTGTTTTTTAGAGGATAAACAGAAAGAAAATTGCGTTGTGATTTAATAGGAGAGTTTACTTAATTCTTTTTATTTTAATTTTCTTGATCAGAAATTGCCTAGCAAAAAGGAAGAGCCGTCTCCAGCACAACAGGTTTTGATCAATATCTTCTTCTTCTTTTTTTTTTTTTTCTCTAGAGGATTTTGGTGTTCAGAAACAGAAAGAAAATTGCGTTGTGATTTAATAGGAGAGTTTACTTTAATTCTTTTTTGTTTTAATTTTCTTGATAAGAAAATGCCTAACAAAAGGGAGGAGCCGTCTCCCGCACAGCAGGTTTTGATCAATATCTTTTTTTTTTGCCTTTTCTCTGTTCTGTTAATTTTCTATTTGTTTTTAGAATATTTTCCAGTTCAGAAACTTAAAAAATAACTAAACTGTAATTTAACGGACATTTTAAGTTAATTCTTTCTTATTGTCTTGATCAGAAAATGCCTAACAAAAAGGAAGAACTGTGTCAAGTACAACAGGTTTTGATCAATATCTTTTTGATTTCTTTTCTTTTCTCTTCTGTTAAATTTCTATTCGTTTTTAGAAAATTTTGGTGTCATGCAACAGAACAAGTAAATTTGGATTTAACGGAGATTTTACGTTAAGTTTTTTTCATTTTCTTGTTCAGAAAATGCCTAGCAAAAAGGAAGAGTCGTCACAAGCACAACAGGTTTTGATCAATATCTTTTTGATTTCTTGTCTTTTTCTTGGTTAGTTTTCTATTAGTTTTTAGAAGATTTTCTGTTCCATAAAAAAAAAAAAACTACATTGTGTTTTAATAGAGATTTTACGTTAATTGTTTTTATTTTTCTTGATTAGAAAATGCCTAGCAAAATGGAAGAGCCGTCTCAAGCACAACAGGTTTTGATCAATATTTCTTTGGTTTCTTTTCTTTTTCTTCGCTAATCGTTTTTAGAAGATTTTCTGTTCAAAAAATAGAAGAAAAAAGAACTGCATTTTGGTTTAATAAAAATTAAAATGCTCAGCAAAAAGGAAGAGCCGTCTCAAGCACAACAGGTTTGATCATTATATATATATATATATATATATATATATATATGTTTCGATTCTTCCGTTAATTTTCTATTAGTTTTTAGAAGATTTTGGTGTCAAAAACAGAGACAAATACTACATTGTGATTTAACGGAGATTTATCAGTAATTCTTTTATATTTTTTATTTTATCAGAAAATGGAAGACCCTCCTCAAGCTCAACAGGTTTTGATCAATTTTTTTTTTTCTTTTGCTAATTTTCTATACGTTTTTAGAAGATTTTGGTTTTAAGAAACAGAAAAAAAAAAACCTACATTGTGATGTAACGGAGATTTTACGTCTATTCTTTTTTCTTGTCTTGATCAGAAAATGCCTAGCAAGAAGGAAGAACCATCTCAAGCACAACAGGTAGGCATTTTTTTTCTTGTTCAGAATGTAGTTTTATGGAAATTTTGGACTGAAAATTGTTTTCTGTTTTGTTTCTGATTGTTTGGGTGTAATTTTGTTAGCAGAGGATGGCTTCCAAAAAGGAAGAGCGGGAGCCATCTCAAGGACATCAGGTGTAGATCAATCTTGCTTTCTTTTCTGATTCTTTTTTTTCTTTTCGAGGAAAAGATTTCAACCATAAGGAACAAACAAAGCCTACAACTCTGATTTTAAAGGTGATTTTGTGCTGAAAATCGTTTTTGTTTTCCCTTAAGGGAGATGTAGCAGCAACAGCAGCAGCTGCTGCGCCTCCAAGTCCAGGTGGACCACCAGGCCCACCAGATCATCTGAATTCTTGTGCTGGCAACTCGGTAAACTACTCTGTCTAGTCATATTTATCATTATCGAGATCGCGTTTACAATCATCTTTGTCTACCAGTTGTCTACATCTTATGTGCTTGGGCGTTGGGGTATTTCAACTTAATCTTTTAAACCATTTCATGGAAGGATTGCCTATATAGCAGTTATTCTCCTTTGATGTTATCATGTTTATTGTTGCTGTTACTAACCACTTTAAGCTTAATCCTAGACTTTCCAATTGACCATGAGGAATTTGGATGCAAGAGTTACCTTCCTGAGTTCTTTGCTTGCATTGTCTGCATTCCCTGTTTCTTAAGCATGCAGTTTTCAAATAGTAAAAGTTAGGGAATTTTAAGGTTTAAAACTTTCTCGCAGGTTTTAAAGAGTGGGCCACTTTTTTTATCATCAAAAGGTTTGTATACTTTGCTTTCGCAATTTAATCTAGTTACTCGTCTGTCTTTCACCTTACTTTTTGTGAAGCACTATTTTTACTTAAATTTTACATGAAAAATGTGCAATATGAGGTTTAATCACGGTCCAAGGATAATGGCTTAGATTCCTATCGGTTATTATAATTTTTTTTTCCTTATTTTTCTTTGATTAAAGGAATTGGATGGACATCGTGGAAGAAAAGGTGGTTTATTTTGACACATACTTCGCTGGTTTTCTTCAGAAGCGATCCTGTAAGTACTTGCAATCTTGCAGATTCTCAATCTGTCTCTACATGGATGCTAGTTCTTTGTTATCTACTTTTTACATGTTTTCTAGGCAAACAGCTGTACTATCATAAATAAACGGTAAAAGGTCAAATGACGTGGTGCTTTTTTCTGACTCTACCAGGTTTTAGGATCCTTGGGCATGATACTTGTTTGCTGTGGTTATCTTTCATGTGCTGTAATTCTCTCTCAATCGGATGCATCTGGCTTCTGAGCTTCATTTCCTCTTCTGTGAATGACTATTTGTAGCTAGAATATAACTCAATCAAAAAGATGAATAAAAATGAAATTCTGGTGTCTATTTCACACAGCAGGTCTTGTCACTGCTTTTGCTGTTTTTAGGTTGTCTTTGAACAGACTAAATAAGAATACCTGGAAACTTTCATGCTAGATTAAGCCTAAGTAAATTGGGAAACCTAAAAATTAAGTCATTTCATGAATTTTACTTATCAAGGAGAAATGAATGCTAATTTAGAGTGAACCGGTAGCTGTTTATACAGATGTACATTTTTAGCGTAGTAGAAATGATTGTTATTAAACATTGTTTAATTTGACTATTATGGCACTTTAGTTCAATATATCAATTCACTCGCCAATTCTTCTCTGGTTCTTCAGCAGAGTGCCCATAAAAATGAAAGATGGAAATTCATTAGATGGGTCCTCCAAATATATAATTGCGATAAAACTTAATTTAGATGTACTACAATACATATGGGGCCTCTTCTACATTCAAGAGCTTGACCTCGAAGAATAGTATAGAAAAAGGATTTAACTATTGCTTGGGATGAGGAAAGGACTTGGGCTAGGATATTAGGGAAGAACTCGAGTACCCAGTCACTGAGGCAAAAGTAAAATATCTAGATGGGTTCATATTTATTGGTTAGACGTTATTATTATCTTTATAGTATTTTGTTCTCTTCTCTCCACATTCCATGCACTAGTCCATTTCTCTCTCTTTTGCTGCCTTGGTATGCTTAAGGTTTTAGAAAATTAATTATACTCTTGTTTTATTTCTCAGAATGCCATTTCTCAGAAGGGAAATGAAGTGAATTTAACTCTTGGTGGTATTGATCTCAACAATTCAGGCAGGTTGGCTTCCATTTCAGAAAAGATTATCATTTCTTGATCTCTTCTTGAACTTTTTGAATACCATCAAGTTGGAAGCGTTTACTAACTCATGGTACCTTTCAAAATTTCTAGTGTGGTTGTCAAAGCTGATAAAAAACTCATAACTGTACAATTTCATGATGGCCGCGATGGACGAACCTTCACACTTAAGGTTCTTCCTCCCATTCTTCATCTATAGTTTCTCCTTTGATTACATTTCTTTTTCACTGTTTTGGATCATACTTTCCTCTAAAACTGTTCAGGCTTTCAGATTCATGGCCCCTTAGTTTTACATTTTCCTTAGCTTGATAAATAGTTCTGAGCTTATACCAAGATTCTGCAAAAACAGCGAAAGATCTTCCTCATACCTTAAGATGACCACACGAATCTAACAAAGGCTGAGCTTTATTGAACAGCTGAAGACATGTTCTGAGCGACCAACACCTGCATGTAACTAGAATGCCCTGAACATGAAAATTTGATCTTTGGTATATAAGTTTTATTCAAGTTGTTAACTCAATGCCTGGTTTGAAGCATTCTTTTATCCTCTGAAACCAATTATTAAGAATTTCTTTGGCCACGCTACTGATTTTGAAGGCAGAAATGCACTTAATTGTTTGATATTATGGGAAAATTCAATGCTTAATCAAATGAAAAAAGGTGAGATGTTGGAAAAATCATATGAAATAATGGTTCCTTTTGTTGATGTTGCAGGCTGAAACTTTGGAGGATTTGTATGAGTGGAAGGCTGCACTTGAGAAAGCTTTGTCGCAAGCACCGAGTTCTGCTCATGTGGCAGGACAAAATGGCATTTTCGGGAATGATCAAGCAGATGCATTTGATGGTTCCAAGGAGCCAGGTAAGTTTCCTGCGGCATTTTTTTGAGTGTAACTTTGCACTGACATGTATACTGGGCTTCATCATGTCTGGACCCCTAATTTAAACACCAGAAATAATGCTTAATATAATCCGAAAAATTCAAGCATCTTACCAATCAATGTTGCTCCAACTTTCATTTTTCTTGAAGTATCCATGTCCGACATTTTTCTTGGAGTATCCATGTTCGACACATTTTCAGACATGGGTATAGGGATATGATCCTCCAGGGACCCTCCAAATACGTGGAAAAACTTGGAAAAATTGAATATTCCTGTGTCGGACACATACCCGTATCTAACACTCTCACCCAAGGCCGAGTAACATAGTTACTAATTGGGAGCCTTAGTTGTCAGTTCCTTCTATTTCTTATTCAAAATACCTTCCTTTTTTCTAGTTTTTCTTTATCTCTTCACTCTGTTATGTTTTTTTTTTCTTTTTCACAAGCCTGTCAAGGTGCTTCTCGAATGTACCAAGTTTATAATTTGGTTGGCTGCTTTGACTTGTATGAGATATTGATGCTCTTCTATTTCTCTTTGTTAGTGAATGATAAACAGCCTGTGAGATCTACAGTCTTACACAGACCAATTTTACTTGCACTGGAAGATGTTGATGGAGCTCCAACATTTTTGGAGAAGGCCCTAAGATTTGTAGAGGAGTATGGTGAGTTGGTCTTTTGCTTTGATTGTTGCAATCTCATTTAAGTAGTATGCTAAAGTTCTAATTCCATATATTGGGTAACTGTCTCTAATGCATGTATAATCTAGTTAATATATGTACATGTCTGTTTGTTTTCATATTCATTCTTGAGATATGCATATTCTAGATCAGGTTCCTGCACCGCCGCATCACTGCCGTGTCTATAGATTTCATTATCTTTGTTTCAAGAATTTTCCACATTGTTCACAATTTTAGTGGCTTCAGAAGTTATGCATATGATCTTATTGAGTGATTTAAGTCACATATTCATTTTCATTGAGCTACTTCTGATCGTGTTAAAATAATTTAATAGGAGTCAAAGTAGAAGGGATCTTACGACAAGCTGCAGATGTCGAAGATGTTGAGCGCCGAATTCAGGAATATGAACAGGGTTTGTTCAATACACTCTATCCTTGACTATATTCTATACTCTGTTTCTTTTTTTTTTTTACATTGGTTACACCTACCGTAGGTTGCGTTCTTTTCTTATTCTTTTCTTACACTTTGGATTTACGCATTCAATATTTAATGTTTGGCTGTAAACAATGCTATCTGGGTAGCTTTGTAAAAAGTTAAATTTGAATTGATATTCATGTACTTACTGAATAGGACAGAGCAAGAAGCCAAAGGTACTTTGTATACTTGCAGTTCTACATAACAATGCTCTCTGTTCAGCCTATTGACTCTTTTCGGACACGGTTTTTTTTTTTTTTTTTGTTTTTTCTCCAGGAAAAACGGAGTTTTCTTCAGAGGAGGATCCACATGTCATTGCTGATTGTGTCAAGGTATGCCTTGTTAGTCTCCACAATCTTTCATTTAAGTTGCATCTATTACTTGTCCTGGTACTTTGTTGTTAATTTCCTTCATGCCAATTTCCAGTATGTCATTCGAGAGTTGCCATCGTCGCCCGTCCCTGCATCATGCTGCAATGCGCTACTAGAAGCATGCCGTAAGTTTTTCGTTGAAGTGGTTTTTGTTTTTTTGTCTTGACCTGTAATAAATTGAGTTCATAACATGCATTGCCACAATTGGATTCTTGATGTTTCTAATTTTTAAAGGTAAGTATATGATGGATAATCTTTATTGGAGTTAAATATCCATTGTTTTATTATTCATCAGTCTAAGTAAATAGGAATTTCATGTGCCGAGTTCTTGTTTAAGCATCCGTTGGGTTTAGTTCTTGTATTTTGAATTGGTTGGCTCCTTAAGGGATGTGGTGGAAATTGTCTGGTTGAATATCTTTGAGCTCTATGACATTGCATTTTGGATGATTTACCTATCTATTATGATTTTTGAATATTCAGTTTTGTTTTTATTCTGTTATTGGACATCATACAATGATTAGGAACCGAGCACAGTGTTAGAGTCAATGCTATGCGTCTGGCAGTATTGGACACATTTCCTGAGCCAAACCGTCGCTTATTACAGAGGTAGTTGATTCGTAGCTGTCGCTTTTTGCCC
Organism: Adansonia rubrostipa; assembly: GCA_038381775.1. Classification (NCBI taxonomy): domain Eukaryota; kingdom Viridiplantae; phylum Streptophyta; class Magnoliopsida; order Malvales; family Malvaceae; genus Adansonia; species Adansonia rubrostipa. The sequence goes on along the minus strand of JBBYHM010000019.1, from coordinate 19,734,165 downwards.
TTTTAAATATTATGCCTTTCTTATTACAAATTACTTCGACATGGAATTTGAGCATTTATTTCCCGAGCATTGTGGATATTATTGAAAAGAGAGCTCTTGTTGCGTATGGTGGTTAAAATAAGTATATTTTTATATTATGGATTTAAATGATATGCAAACAATATAGATATGCTCGTCTGCAATTATGCAACTAACGTCTACAATACAATTATTGATTACTTTTATCAGAATATAAGCAAAAGAATCAAAAAAGGATCACGTACTGAGAGTGAGATACCTTGATGCATTTTGGACAAAAAATTGGATTCGATCTTATTTCTACAATTTTGATAACACCATCATTCTTTGCCATCTTGGCTTCTACTGGCCTTTACCCATGTTTATGTTTTCGTGTTCCTTCTTTCAGAATTCTAATGATGATGGAAACTGTGGCTTCTCACAAAACTGAAAATCTAATGAGCTCCTCAGCCGTGGCAGCATGCATGGCACCCTTACTTCTTCGCCCCCTTCTGGCCGGTGACTGTGAGATTGAAAACGATTTTGATGTGGGTGGTGATGGTTCAATGCAACTGCTGCAAGCAGCTGCTGCAGCCAATCATGCTCAAGCCATTGTTATAACATTATTGGAAGAGTATAATAAAATATTTGGGGTGAGCTGTAATTGTATCTTCTTTTTCAAAACTGCTTCTGATATGGCTTTCCGTAGTCACTACACTATACACACAAAGAGGTACCCCATAAATCTATGAGCTGTAAGGCTTTATCTTTAGTTCTGAATTCGTGTTGTCCTGGGATCTATTATTGGTACTGAATCTAAATTGACTATACCTGTCTAATGGTGGAATTTGAAAAAAGTTAAGCTGAGTGATTATATCCTCTTATAGAACTGTCTGTGCTGTCTTCCTGTTCTCAGCAATTACCCTACAATCTTTCCTTATAATTGAATATTTCTAATTCTTTGTAATATTAATATTCTTAAAAGCATAAAAAATAGGAAATCTGGTTCCATATTCCAACTTTTTATTGCTTTGGTTTGGATTCGGTTTTTACATTGAAGTTATGAGATCAGCATTTTGTTGGCAGGAAGGTTCTGTTTCCCCTGATTTGTACTCTGACACAGAAGAGAGCGGAAGTGAAAGTGAGGAGGCAACTGATGATGACGAGTCCTATGATGATGATGAAGATTATGAAGACGAAGAATGCGATGATGAAACACAAGGGTCTGATGCATACAATTATGATGATGACTATGAAGAAAGTGGAACAGGCAGTCAGGGTGCTCACTCTGTTAATGATCTGGATGATGATAAGGTTTTGCCCTCTACTTTCTTACACTGGCATTTACATTTTATATTTTGTTCATAAACTTTAAAAATGATGGCAGTGGAAAACTTAATACAATTTTTGGAACAGTTAAAACCTTTCTCTTCTCCAAATCTCATTTACCTCTCCTTAGTGCAAGATTTGTGCTGAGCTCGTAGGTTACCAGATTTATTTGGCCATTTTACATTTTTAATGATTTTGTTGCTAGTATATATATTCCTTTTATTACCAGGTTTCCATTGTCTCCATGTTTTTGTTTGTTTTCCCATTGGAATTTATGTTCATGATATGAAATTTACTTACTGCTAGCCAAATGTATTCTAAATTAATTTTGCAGCATCATATGTCAGAATCAGATGTTACATTCGGTGGTTCCTCAGTTGAGATTTTGAGTATAGTTTCTGTTTAACTCGAAAAGGTGAAAAGAGCAATAAATTAGTAATAATAAAGATAGTGCAATACACTTACATCAATTGAAAATGAAATTGCAGGATTCTGATGATTTGAGCTCAGGTTCTGAGTCTTCTGAATCTGGTGATGATATAAAAGCCACCAATAATTTTTCGAGTTCACTTCAGCGATCACTGTCTCTGGATGATTTTGAAAAGAGTGAGGATAATCAGAGTAGTAAAAGTTCAGCAACTGATGCCAATAAGTCTGCTGAGCTGTCAAAAGGTGTTCAAGGGGCAACCAAGTTGGAGGATACATTAACTCGCAATAAGCTAATCTCATTCATTCCAAAATCCCCATCTACTGGAAATGGACCTGACCACAATGTTAGGCATAGCGGTGTTTGGGGACGTTCTGCTGTACGTTTTATTTTCTGCATTTATGATGCATTCTGCTTTTGGCCTAGTTCGTTTTGTTTTTTATGTTAGCTAATAATTAGTCTTGTTGTAACTAATTATTTAATTAATTGGGTTGCTTATCCAGGCAAGCAAGAAACTATCTATGGATTCCATTGATTTTCCATATGAAGAAGAGTAAGTGATGTTCCCAAGATCTGTATAAGAAAACCTTGTATAAATTTGCCTGCTACTGTGTATTTTCCTAGTTATTCTTGCATGTAGCATACAGACCCCCTGAAATCTTCTTTCACGCTAATGATGAAGCAATCTGTCCTTTGCATAACATAATTTTCGAAGCCAAATGGGAAAAAGTGAAAATAATTTAGAGCCTGACCTTTGTATATTGTTAATAATAGCTCTATTTTCTTTTTTGTATTTACCTGATTTTGAAACAATTTTAGGGCTGAAATTGAGTCGCTTGAGGCTGAAAAATCTGACTTGCAAAAGAGACTCACAGAAGAGGTTTTGCTATATCCACCCTTTCTAATTATTGTTATCTCAACTTGTTTGGAGACTTTTCATATCAAGTCATCTTTCTAATATAGATTGAAGGTAATGCCATTCTCGAAGCCAGCTTGGAAAAACGAAAGAAGACATTGCATGAGCGTCGTCTAGCTCTTGAGAAAGAGGTACGTTTGTCAGGAAATATTGTTTTCATTTCCTTTCTGTTTCATGCATTATGTTCGCTTTCGTATCTGTAGCAACAAAGCTGCATATTTTGATCTTGAAAAAAGAAACAAATGTCTTAATACATTATCCATTAATATTTTTAATAGTTAGAGATCTATTTTTGCATTTCCTTTCCTCTTCAATATCAATTCTTTCGCAAATGGCTTAGCTAAAACAGGTCCAAATTAGCTACTTGAAAAGTATATAGGTGCACCGTTGTTTGTTTTGGTTCATTTTACTAATGCAAAGACTCCTATTCAGAAGACAAAATCCTTGTGCAAATTGATTGTTCTTATTAAGGTGTTTTTTTTAAATGGTATGCAACTTGTTTCCATTTTTCCCATAGCAGAAAGAGTTGTAGGCTAAATAGCAGCAGTGAGTAGATGCACGAAAATACATATAGAGTGAACGATTAGGACATACATTTGTAATTTGAATAAACCTTTTTGTTTCGATTTGTAATGTATGGAATTTAACATTTGTATTTGCATTTATAAATTATCCTTTAGTTAGTTGCACAAAGCTAATGGCTTTTACAATTTTATCGCCGGTACTGTGCTAGTATTATGTGAACCGCCCAGTCTTGATTGTTGCTCCTGATTGTACTTATAGGTAGCAAGATTAGAGGAAGAGCTTCAAAGGGAGAGAGACAAGAGGGCAGCTCTGGAAGCAGCACTTAGCCGATCTCAAGGACCCATCCCAGATAAGATTGACGAAAAGGTAGCCAATGGCTTACCTTAGATTTAACTAGTGTACCTAATCTTTATTTTACATCAAATTTTAACTTGCGAATATTATAAAGACAAAGGCAGATCTCAAGGACATAGCTCAAGCAGAGGCAGATATAGTCAATTCAAGCAAAAAGGTTGAAGATCTGGGGATACAGCTTAATCAACAGCTTGAGCAAAAGTCTGCTCCCATGAATGAATCATGCAATCAATGTGAACCAAATCATCAAGCCAAAATGTAAGCCTTCAGTTGGTTCTCTTACTATCTCATATATATATATATATATATAT